>JAGKTI010005978.1:9208-23922 GCA_018397915.1 Birgus latro
CTGATCACAGACTTGTTGTTGCAACTCTAAGGCTACAAATAAAAACTGAAAGATTCTCATATCACCAAAAGATGTTTCATGCTGAGAAACTCAGGGATGAGGAGAGTGCATACGAGTATGCACTGGCAGTCTTAAATTGGTTTGAAGTGCTCAGCACTGTTGAGGATCCTGTTGAACGATGGGATATCTTTAAGCATGCTACCCTGGCAGCTGCTGCTGAGTGTATTGGAGACCTCCCAAGATCAAGGTGATTCATCTCGCAAGGGACACTGACCATAATTGAGGAGAGTCGTGCTACCAGACTGGCTGGGGATCGGGAATAGCACAGACTTCTGTCTCGACGGGCACGATTTTCATTGAGAAGGGACGAGGGGACGTACGTCAGGGAAATCGCTAAGGAGGAGGAAGGCCGTTTTCATGCAAATGACCTTCGACCCGCCTACCAAGCCCTGAAGAAGCTCCTCTCCAGACTCACCTCTCAGGTTAACTCTGTTCAGACAGCAGATGGACGGCTAGTGTCGTGTGCAAGTGAATTCAGGGCTCGTTGAGCTGATTACTTTGAGCAGCTGTATATGACTGAACCTCCCAGTTGAAAACTTCCGTCGGCTAGTGTACAAGCATTGACTGCTGTCCCACAAATTGATGAAGCTGTGCCTTCTCTAGATGAAATCAAGAAGGCAGTGGCTAGGTTGAAAAGTGGTAATGGTAGTGCAGTTGATGTTTGTGACATCCCAGCAGAATTTATCAAAGATGGGAGCGAAACTATGATCAGGGATTTACATGCAGTCACAGAAACCGTTTGGCAGACTGGCATCATTCCGTCTGACGGGACAAATGGTTTTGCCACCCCTTTCTCGAAAGGGAAAGGAGACCAGCGTGACTGTAGTAACTACCGTGGTATGAAAGTGATGAGTGTGCCAGGCAAAGTTCTCGCTCACATTCTTCTGATGCGTATCCTGATCCATTTGCTAAAGTTTCAGAGGCTTGAGCAATCCGGATTCACGCCCAAAAAGTCAACTGTTGACCTTATCCTAGCTCTTTGAGTTCTTGTGGAATGCCGTCTTAAGTATCGACAAGGTTTGCTTGCAGCCTATGTGGATCTCAAGAAGGTGTTTGATTTAGTAAATCGGGAGGTACTATGGGAACTCCTGTGACTCTGTGGGATCCCACAGGGATAATACGACTGACTGCTGGCTTCTACTCAAACACGGAGAGTACTGTCAAGTGTAAGGGGGGAACATCCGACTTCTTCCCAGTAGGTTCTGGTGTAAGACAGGGATGTGTCCTTGCCCCCACACTTTTCAGCACATGTATGGATTGGGTACTGGACTGGGCTGTGAGTCGAAGTCACTGCGGGGTATGAATTGGCAATTCCGATCCTGACTTTGCTGATGATGCTGTTATCCTAGTAGAGTCGCTGGAGATACTACCGAGTGCCCTCGAGGAATTTCACGAGAATGCGAAACCACTGGGACTAACAGTCTCTTTGGACGAGGGCAAGGACCAGGCATTTGGTGGCTTTTTGGATGAAGCAGTTCAGCCTGTCTAAGCATATGGTGAGGATATAGAAGTTTTGGAAAGATTCACTTATCTTGGCAGTGTGGTCCATAACAACGGTAGATCAGACAGTGAAATATCTCGTCGCACTGGTCTGGCCTACTGGGTAATGGATTAACTCAATTCGGGTATTTGGCGCTGTTGTTTTCTGTGTAGAAGGACGAAAGTTCGCATCTTCAAGGCGCTGGTGCTCCTTTTCTTACTTCATGGCTGTGAGACATGGATATTAAACTGTGATTTGAAGCAGCGAATTGACTTCTTTGGTACTAAGTGTCTTCGCAGGATCATGGGATATCGCTGGTACAACCGGGTTCGTAACGAGCGACTACTCCGCGAGACTAAATCGAGACCTTTTACCCACATAATACGTCAACGCCAACTCCAGCTATATGGGCACGTGACCCGCTTTCCTGAGGCTGATCCTGCTCACAGGGTGATCTCTTAACGAGTTAATCCAAGTTGGAGGAGGCCAAGGGGAAGGGCACATAACTCATTGCTGGAGCAGGTCAATCACTCCTGTCAGGAGGTACTGAGAGGAGGAAGAGTTGCTGCCTGGAGCGTTGCAGAGAGGGACCCGTGTGGGTTGAGTCGGAGAGTGAGTAAGGTTATGCGGCCCGCTGCGTTTGCCCTTTCTTGATTGACTGATTGTTCTAACTCGTCCCGAACGTAGATGTGACACCGAGCGACCTTGATTCAAGTGGGTCCTCTAGCCTGTTTGTTCTGTGATTCGTTCATTTCAGTGGAGTTACGGATACAAACAAATATATCGTCTTAACGAAATGGGGCTAAATTTAGAAATGGTAGCACATTTTCACGCCAATGTTACTTCTCTGTTTTTTGCCTCCTTATTCCATAAGATTTAATTCAGGTAAGGAGAAACTTTGCAAACTCTACGGGTCAGAAATAACCTTCAATAACCCCTTCATTACTCCAGTGCTTTGCTCCCTGGAAAAAAAAAAAAACGTAGTTGATTAATATCTCCCAAAGCTTAGGTGGTCAAAGTACTCTCGGAAAAAATAAAAATCTCCCTTTACAACCTTCCGTCATTAGGTACATTTTAAAACAGTGGACGTAAAGTATGAACGTAGTCTCTACTGAATACTCATAATTGTATTCGGCTAGCACTTTTAACAGTACGGCATGAAGCAAAAACTATGCGATATATGAAGTAGGCAATTCACTCAGAAATATTCGCCTAAAGAAAAAAACGGGATTAACAACAGAGCTCAATTTGAAACCATCGATCACCTGTTTCAATATTTTTTGATCGAGTGCACAAGAGACGTCCTTGGGCTGATATAATTAATAAGGTGGAATGCGGGATCTTTGAAGGATAACGTAGCACAGACAACAGCAAAAAATTCGCCTCAAGTACAGTACATGGTATGAACCTGTGATATGGAGAGTGTGAGGTGAAGAGCTGACTTTTTAAATGGTCAGATTTTTGTCTTTTAGCCAAGTGGGGTGTTTTAATGATTTATTTTTGCCTCTCCATAGAGTACTGCCAGGCTACTGATTCCTGTTGTACACATGGTTGAAGCGAATCTCCGTTGTCGATTTTACATGGACTCCTGTTTGCTTCTATAACATCCTTTAAGTGGAATACAGGATCTGTGAAGGATAACCTTGTATCTTGTTGAGCTGCGGTGCCTTGGTGGTTAACTTACTTATCCCGTGATGCGTATACCCGGCGTCTAGGGGTCAAGCCCACAACGTGACTGAAGTCCACAGTGGCCTCTCGTATTACGGTATATTCTTTCGTATGCTGGCATATGTTCGCACCATGGCATATATAGACTCTCAAACACAAGTATAGTCAATGCAGTACTTCCATTGTTAACATGCCTCACTCTTCCTACAGACACCCCTCTCCCCATCGTACTTCGCCAGCATGAATGAGGTCATATTGAGGTTATCACTTTCTTCAAGGGTGAGGTCAGATCTTGCTTTGGACCAAAATATAGTCTAACACCGTTAGAGATACTTGTGTCTTCAGCTTCTTCATTATAATGAACTCTTTACAACGCTAAGAAAGCGTTTATATAACTGGAGGGGTTCGATGTGTCTGTAATTACTCTCTTCACCATTACGATGTTCTGTGAAAGTAAATATAATGGTCTGATGGCAGTGAGGGGCTGACTGGGGCAACTCTGTGAATGCTGGCAGACATTACATACTGTCAAACTCTGACCTTGTCCTGTGAACTTAAACCTAAACCCATAACTCACGGACTGGTGAACTAAAAGACCCTTGTCCTATGCCTGAATTTCAGACTGTGAGGGTGGGCGGGGCCTGTGGTCAGTCTCCCCTTTCATTTACCCAGCATGAATAAAATAAAAAGCAAAGAATAAAAAGTAAGCCTGTGGTAATCAAATCACCTAATGGTATCAGAGTGGCATCGCGGAATGTGGGTAATTTTGTAGTGCAAAGCGGGGGAAGTGACAGAGACGCTGAGTAGGAGGCGGGTGGATGTCTGCTGTGTACCATCGCCCAAATAAGTGATGACAAAACTCCCTGAATCTGTCAGCCTTTCTTTAATGTTTTCCATAACTTGCCTGCCCTCCAAACTTAATTTATTGTGTTGAAGATATAAAAGATATTTGATCTTGTGAAAATATACCTTAAAGAACTACGTCAGTCATGATCACGCAAAGAGGGCAGGTGTATCTTTCCGTCCCTCATGGTTACGCTTCCCCTCCCGCCCCCCTTTTTTCTTCTACTAACTTAGTCTTTAGTTCACGTCATTGTCACTCTTGCTTTTGACCACCACCCTTTCCTACTTCTTTCGTAAGACTGCCCTATAGATTCAACTGCATGTTAAAATTTCGTCATCAGCAGAAATGACTACCCTTTTTTTCTTCTTCCACACCTTTGCCCATGTTCATAATGGGGTTGCTGTTTCTGACTAATCGCCTCCATTCTCCTCTGTGTCCAAGTGCATCCCCTGCTATATTCTTCTCCCTCAGATCTCATTGTATGCAGTCCATCCACCGTCTCCTCGCCCGACCCCTTCTTCGTCTGCCCTCCACTTCCATACCCATCACTCTTCTACCCACATACCCCTCATTCCTTCTCACTACATGTCCGTAGCATTGTAGTCGCTTCTGCTGCACCTTCTTTGAGATTTCCACAACCGTAATCGGTCTCCTAATTCTCTCATTCTTGATCTTATCCATTTTCACGACCCAGCTCATCCATCTCCGCATCCGGATCCCCGCCACCTCCAGCTTTCTCTCCTGAGACTTCTTTATGGACCAAGTTTCTGAACTGTATATCATTGCAGGCCTTACCATTGTTTTATATACTTTTCCTTTCACTATTGCACTGATTTGTCTATCACATAACACTCCTGACATATCCCTCCAGTTTCTCCATCCTGCCTGTATCCTATGCCTAATTTCTGCATCCAGTCCTTCGTCAACTGTTATAGTCGAGCCCAAATACTTGAATGTCCCAACTATTCAGCTTTTCTCCTAGCAAACTCACATCTCCCTGTTCTTCTTCTCCATTCAAGCATTGATATTTTGTCTTTCTCCTACTAATTTAAAGTCCTCTATCCTCTATTTTCTTTTCTCCACTCTTCCAACTTCCGTTCTACTCCTTCCCCGTTGGAATCTATCAGCACAATATCACCTGCAGACAACATAACCCATGGAGCCTCTTCAGTGATGCCTCTCCCGAAAACATCCATTAACAAACATAAGATATAGAGACTCAACGAGGGTCCCTGATGTAGCCCAAGTTTTAATGGAAGCTTCTCTGTCACACCAACACTACTTCTGACCCGAGTTCTCTGCCGGTCATACATATCTGTCACTAGTCGCACATACTTTTCTGAAAAGCCCTTCTCCCTCATACATCTCCATACTTCCTGACTTGGCACAATATCATACGCTTTTCCCGAGTCGACAAGAGTCACATGGAGTTCTCTCTGTTTCCAAATTTTTCCTGGATCTGACGCACTGCAAAGATTGCATCTCTTATTCCTTTTCCTCGCATGGAACCGAACTGTTTGTTCACCAGTCAGTTTCCTCCCTTAACCTTTTCTAATTATGCTCTCACATATTTTCATTGTGTTCTTCTTCCAAGCTTTTCCATGCCGCCTCTGCTGGTGTTTCATCCGGTCCTGCTGCCTTCCCATTTTTCATTTTTTTTTCAGTGCTGCTTTGACTTTCTCCCTACTAATTTCAGGTGTTTCCCTCTCATCTAGCGTCCCATCTCCAAAAACGCTCCCCTCGTTTTCCTCGTTCTGTAACTTCCCGAAATACTCTTTCCACCTTCCTTTCATGCCTTCTATTGCGCTTCCCTACCCCCACCGTCCTTTCTCTGCTTTGTATGCGTAAGATCTTTTGTCACTTTGTTCCTTCTTTTTCCCCTATGCAAAGATTCAGTTCCTCGTAGACCTGATCCACTACTCTTGCCTTTGCTCGTGATACAGCTTTTTGGGTTGCTTTATTTGATGTTTTTAGTCTCTCTTTATCTTCTTCATTCCCAGTTCTGTCATAGTTCTTCTCCGTCTCTTTCTTTCTTTTTTCAACCTTTCTTGCACTTCCTCATTCCACCATCATGTTTCCTTATCTTGTGGGGAGATTTTTCCATATGTTTTGCCCAGCAATTCTTCCCCCACCTGCTTAATTATCCAGCCGTCTTTCTCCCACCACTCATACTCTCTTCTCGTGTTATTTCTCTCATAACTCTAGTTCCAACCTCGCTCTTTGACTCCTCCTCTTTCAACTTCCGCCATTTAATTTTTGCAGTTCCCTGTTGTTTCCCTTTCCTCACGCCAGTGACTTCGCAATCCACCACTACCAGCCGATGTTGTGCCGCTACGCTCTCGCCATTTACCACTTTACAGTTCACAATTTCTTTCAAGTGGTTCCTTCTACATGATAGAAACTCAATTTGACACTCTCTTAGTCCACTTTTGAGGGTGACAGTTTGATTTGCAGGCCTTAAAAAAAAAGTATTTAGAATAGCCATGTTTCCTGCCAGTGTGTCAATTATGCTCTCTCCTTTTGTGTTCATCACTCTACTTCTGAAACACCATACACTCTAGAAAACACACAACTCTCCCACCCAACATGGCCATTCAGATCTCCTCCAATGAAAACTCTCTTTCTGGAATCCCTACCTGTACTTTATCCAAATGCCTCCAGAACTTCTCTTATTCGCTCTCTCTGCACCCGACCGACGATGCATCGGCACATACCACATTTAGCAACAAGCCACCATGTTCCAGTTTCACACTCATTATCCGATCACTTTTCCTTCCCACACCCACCAGCCCCTCCTTCCAGTTCTTAGCAAAGATGATTCCAACACCGTTTCTTCCTCGCGCATTTGTTCTGCAACAGAAGAGCTTATTCTCTATGCTGATGTCATGTGCCCAGGTTCCTTTCCACCTTGTTTCTTGCACACAGAGTACTCCCACTTTTGTTCTGTCCTTCATGTCAACCAGTTCTCTATCTCTCCCAGTCATGCTCCCCATATTCAACGTCCTCATCCTCAGGGCTCGCTTCCTCAGCCGCGCTCGCTCAAGACGCAGTCGCCCTTGCTCACTTGTCACAGGGGTCAGGCGAGGCCCCAGCGCTTCGCTTTTGGGGAACGCCATAGCCAGTTCCAAGGCCAATGATAGATGACTAATCATAGGTTTGAGCAACGTTTTATGACCGGATGCCCTTCCTGCCATCAACCCTCGCCAGTTACCCGGCCTTGGGACCGGTACTACGTTGGGCTAGCTTGCCCCGCTGTGGCTAGATTCAGTGACTACCCTTTTCACTGGGTCTAAATTTGCCATATCTCCGTCTTGAATGCCGAGTTGTAAAAACATATGAACACCAATGATACCGGTCAGAAAGAAGTGCCATCGAGATACTGTGGAGTCGTAGTATTGTCTTGCCTCCATTGGACTACGTGAAATAAGCTGCAAACGGACGAAAATCTGGGACAGATTGAGGGAAAAGAGAATAGTCTTTCTCCAATAATTTCAGTTTTTCACTATTTTCAGTGGACAGCCTTCTTTGTTGCCTTTCATTATTCCACTGTTTGCTCACATCACTCACGATTTTACATTTCCGGCTTTGTTTTCCCGCCTGAATATTAGCCCGCATAGAGGTTGAAATGTGGATAAGAATATACTTTTAGATGGTTATTTTCGTGACTTGATGACACTCGTTATTGAACATTACTTCTTACGACATATTTCATTTTATGCGACATTTCCCCCCTCAGTATTGTAGACTTAAGATATAAAACAAGCATTTAGAGAGTTTCTCCGCATTACTACCCTAAAACAGTTGAACCGTTTTCCTATTTATTTCGTACGCCTAGAGCCTCATCTTTAATATATTGTGATTTCCATTCATGTAATGCGACATATACACATTAACAGAACTAATATATATTGATTTTTTGGTGTTGTTTACCAAATACTGTCCTTTCTGGTGTGCAATATAGCAAATATATCTAGGTCATGGAACTTGTCAGATGCCACTTTCTGAGGGAAAGGTACTGAGAATCGGGTCATCGCTTTTTTGGGCGTTTATACAGGAAGTCAGGCTCAGGGAAGGGTCAATTAGAATGATTGCTGGGGAGGACTGTAGGTATAAAGTATTTTGGCAGGGAAGTTGTAATGGATATGGTGGTGTGGGTGTGCTGGTTGAGGAGGAATAGGTGAAATGTGTCCTGAATGTAAAGAAAGTGAATGAAAGGATTGTGGCAATGATGATATTGTTCGGGAAACTCATGATTTCAGTAATATCAGCGTCTATTCCACAGGTTGGCTTCTGTGATGAAGAAAAAGATAGATTCTGGGTTGACTTGATAAGTGTGGTTAGTAGCATGAGGATAAGGAGACTGTAGTTATAGGTGGGGATATAAAAAGCCATGTGGGTGAAACAGCTTAAGATTATGAAAAGGTGAATATGTGCATATGGAAGGAGAAATGCGGAAGGGGAAAGGATACTCGAATTTGGGGAGGCAATGAACATGAATGTGTGCAACACTCATTTTATGAAGGGAGAGAGAGCAAACATTACGTATGGGTCTTGGGGTAATGATAGCCCGATCGACTATTTTTCAGAGGGGCTGATAGTAGGTTGGTGAGGAATGTTAAAGTTATAGGAAGCAATGGGTGTGTACAGCAATACAGATTAATGATATGTGACATGGTGCCTCTATAGCATGTAGTAAAGAAGACGACCTATGCACCAAGCAGGAAAACATGGAAATTGAAAAACCAGGTAGTAAGGCATGTCTCCTATGGCGAGATGAGTAAAGTGGTGGCTGAACAGGAAGCTGTTAACAGACGTGTTATTGAGCAGTACAGAACTCTTACGAACAACCTCTTAAGACTTACTGATTCAGAGTTTGGATGGACTAGAAGTCCTCGAAAATATAAGGTAACATGGTGGTGTGATGAAGATATAGAAGACACAGTTAAAGAGAAAGGAAGGCTTTTCCGAGAATGGGAAAGGGGGGGGGTAACAAATAAGAAATACTTGGCTGCCAAGCACAGGGTTAGAAAGGAGCGATAAAGGACGAAATTTGTATCTCAGAGATTTTTTCTGCATAAACCAAATAGTACTGAAGGGAACAATGTGGTATTTAAGATGTCAAATCAGATGAAAAGGGAAAACAGGGATATCATAGGCGAGCAAAGTGTAAAGAATGATGAACAGCTAGTGGTGGACAGTGAGGGTATTAAAGACACCTGAAGAGAGCATTATAAGTGGCTACTAAATGAAGAGTTTGATTGGAACAGGGAAGGTTTGGAGTCAGAGGATCCAGTTTTTGGTCCTTGGCCATTGTTTGATGCTGCTATTGTGAGCAGAGGAATAGGCAGGATGCAGGTGGGGAAGGCGGCAGGTGTGTCTAGGTTAACTGCTGAAATGTGGAAGGCCTGAAGGTATATAGTACTGATTTGATAACTTTATTATATATGAGTGTGTTGTTCCAGATGACTGGTTGAAGAGTGTAACTGTAAATCTGTGTAAGGGGAAAGGTGATGTCATAGATTCGAAAGATGATTTTATAAAGCCATAAAACATTTGCACTAGGTAATAAAGGTAATGGAGAGTGTGTTACAAGATATGATAAAGGGCAGAGTACCGAGGAGATGCAGTTTGGGTTTATGCCAGACAAAGAGACAATTGATACCATATTCATTGTCCGACAGCTTCAGGAAAAACATATAGGAAGGAGGGAGCCATAATTTGTTTTTGTTGATCTGAAGAAACCATTGATAAAGTCCCTAAGGAAGTGATGAAGTGGGCGATGAGAAAGCTTAGGATCGAGGAGTGGCTGTTAGAATGGTCATGGCTATGTTTGTGGGTGCACGCACTCAACTAAGAGTGAATGAGTATTTGAGTGCCGAGTTTTCTGTGAATGTTGGCGTACATTAGGATCAGTCTTCAACCCCTTATTGTTTGTTATGGTGCTTGAAACTCCCTCACGTGACTTCAGAAATGGACTTCCACGGGAAATGTTGTGGACTAATGACTTGTTTTTGACTGCAGAGACTGAGAGAGCGACGGAGGAAAGGTTCAGGAAGTGAAAAGGCGGAATGGGGCACAGGGGTTTGAGAGTAAATGTGGATAATACAAAACTTTGTATATTTAAGGCTGGTGATGGTACTGTCAAAGCGGAGGGAGTGTGGCCATGTGCAGCTTGTCACAAGGATGTGAGAAGTTACTCCATCGTGTGCAATGTTTGTGATAATTGAGTGCATAAGAGACGTAGAAGGTATTGAGGTAGGCTGCAAAATAATGCTGATTTCGTGTGTGTGGCGTTTCAGGGAATATTTGGAGATAACAGTGCGTGAAAAGATTGATCTTACTGGAGAGTCTTGAGTGTGTGGAGTCTTGTTATGTGCTGTAGGTGAGGTATGGTTGGAAGAAGTTCAAGGTGTTGATGCCTTTCCTAATGGTGAGGAATCTTTGTATACGGCATATGCAAGGAGTGTAATGCTGTATGGTAGTGAGATCAGGGCAGTAATGAACCAGGATATTTATAGGCTTAACCGAAGAGAAATGACAATGAGTAGATGGATGTGTAGTGTGTCCTTGAATGCAAGGTCAGAGGGGGGCTAGGACTGTGACTGAAGAGCTGAGAGGAAGGATAGTACTTGAATGTATCGATATTGTGACGGGGAGACGTAATTGAGATGGTCTTAGCATTTAGAGTGGACGGAGGATGAGAATTGGGTGTGGAAGATGAGAAGTGTGGGGAAGGTCTGCGAGAGACAGACTGGAAAAGACCTGGGACGAGGTGAAAGAGTGTTACCTCAGGGATAAGGGACTGAAGAGGGAGGGTACCAGATTTTGAGCAGCGTGTAGAGCCGCCATTAGGTAACCAAGGCCAATGCGTGCAAGAATTTTAGAGCCTTTATCAATAGACATTACGAATCCCTTGGCCCTTGCGTCACCCGCGGTCCTTCCACCAGGTTTGGTCTAATCAGATAAAAACTCTAAGCTGATCTTGCTGCTGCCACCGTCATCACTATCGCGATCACCACAGCCACTATTGCTGGAATCACTGTTTTTTTTTCTTAAGTTGGAGAAATTAATAGAAGTAATTACGATTAACCACTACTACATAATTATATTTGTCCATACAATGCAAAGTGGCTAAATGATTTTGCAGAAGCCTTATTACTATCTTCACTTTGGTAGCAGCCGTTCTAATTTGATCTTCCCTGTCAAAGGATTTTTTTTTTTTTCAGCTCAGGAAAGACCTCTCGTACTGAAGGGGTAACTGAATACTGTGTTAGATTCTTCCAGTTCGGGATAAAAAATAAAAATTAAAAAAAAACTCAAACGCTGAATAGATTCCTTTGAAATTTGCCAGAATAGAATTTGAAAGATCTCTCTCTTTCATCCAGTGACGGGTTCTTTATTATAATCTAAACGCGAAAAGCGATACTATTCAGTTTAGGTGAAACTTTTACTATTCAGTTTAGGTGAAACACTGCCAACTGAAAAGGTTAGAAAATAATCATAATATATCCCTTCACTGCCAGTGATCATTCCGAAGCTGAATAAATCGTGTAACAGTAGCAAGAACAAAATATAATTGACGTATTTGATCAGTAGTGTATTACTGTTATTTGTACCATGCCCTGGTCACTTTATCCTGTCCCGAAACTGCCTGACTATCTTGAATGCTGAATTGTAAAACGAAATTCAGTCAAGATCACGAGGAAGTGCTATAGAATTGATATAGGGCCATAGGAATGTGTGTGTGTGTATATCACTGAACTGCTAAAAATAAGCTGCAAAAGGACGAAAATCTGGACAAAGTTAGGGTGAATGGAGTATGACACTAGATGTTTTTCTCTAAGTAGGAAATATTCTTGATAGCGAGGGAGTTTGAAAAAAAAAACTTCAGTAATCATTTTTGGTACTAGAAATGTCCCACAATCTAAGTAAATTCACGTGGGGACAGTGTGTAAAAATGAAAAATATATCGTCGTTTTGAAGTGGTTATTTCTAAAGTCAGGTGCCAAACTGCCTTCAACACCCCAAACTTGCAACCCACCTCTCCTTATCGTCCTTGGATGTTTCAGGAAGCTGCGGGTGAGCCACAAGAGGCTTCACTAAGAAACAAAGCCAGTCAAGTTAGTCCTGCCTAAACTATCAAAGGGGAGTGCGGAAACAGCGAGGCCAACCCACAAGCAGCCACAAGAAGCCACACACACAGGCAAGACTAGGTAAGCGTGGAGCAGTATATGCCACCCACTTGCTTATTAACACTGAGGCTCCTATGGCTTACTCCCAGCTAAATATAATCGTTGCATTCACACTAAACATTTCATTAAACAAAAAATCAGGTTAAAACGAAGTTATAAGAACTCACATAAGAAAGTTTGGAATGTGTTCAAATGATCTTGCTAGCTAATCTGGTATATTTAGCTAAGAGAAATGTGTCCTTCCACATCCTTGATATTCTGTACATTTTGAATTTTTAAGAAAAGGCATATGTAAGACCTATTACTTTTCCATAAGTTTTCCAATGATGCGGGTTGGTCTGCTGTAGCTATAAGTTTTTCTGAGATAACCAAGAATTGTTGCTCAGTTTCACATATTTTCACCTTTCGGCAATATTGTGGCAAACCTTGATAAAGAATAAATAAATAAATAACATCTATTATATTTCTTGTAATCTACCAGCTACATAGCTTTAATAATTGTTCTCGAGGTTCACAGTTTTGATGATGTCCCCTACCACCCAATTACTTGTCTGACAGGGTTGCGTTTTGCCGGTTTCACTTGCTCGCTTCCTCGAACAACATTCAGCCAGCAACAACTGCATAAGAAATTTTAATACTCGCAACGACGCTTCAAACGACCTATTCCAAGCTCGCAAAGAAAAGAGCTAGAAAAATCTCGTGAATTGCTTACTCCTCACATCAAAACAACTTCATCACACCCAATCAGCCCAAAACCCACATACCGTCTGGGTTACACTTGTCACTCAGCTGTGTATTGTTTAATCTCTGAGCTTTCATGTTGTGTATTTAGGAAAATGATTAGAACTTTCAAGGTAACAACTTTACGAGGAGCCAGTGATTAGTAAGTTAACGCGTCCTACCTACAACCGGAAGAACTGGAGTTTGATTTTTCCCGTGTGACTTGATAAAACGTTTTTCCCCCTCTCTCCTCCGTCCCTGTCCACCTAGCTATGCAATTAGAGACCTGTTTAAAAAACGACTTGCATAGCCTTCTTCTTCATTACATGTGACGAGTCGAACAGAGGCCAAAGGAGCAGGTCTGGATTTACACATTGCACTCTTACTCAGCCAGAAGAAACCTCCGAACTATACATAAATCTATCTAGATATTGCAAAGCCTTATGTCGTTCATACATCGTTCGGTTTATTGTTCATATATTTTGAAGAGTAACCTTCCCATAATGACATACTCTTTCTAACCACCAAATTGAATAAATTTCATTCGTGGTCCAGCTAACCCAGTTATCATTTAGCAAAACAGTGTTAGCCACACCAAAACTATACTCCTTTTTCCTTAACTTGGTCTAGATTTTCGTCATTTTGCTCCATATTTCATGTACCTCAGTGGCAGATTAAGGCAAAACTATGGCCCTATACCCTTTCCATAGCACCTCTTCTTGGCCAGCATCGCATACTAGTGCTAATCTATTGTCGCAACTCGGCATTCAAGAGGTTGGCAACTTTATGCCAAGTTAGTTTTTGTTGCTGTTGTACTACCCCAGTCTGTCTGATCAAGCAAACCCATCAACCACAGGCAAGCATCCCGTGCAGTGAACCGAATTTACCATGTGTGGCTGACGACCCCTCACCACATCAAGGCGCGGGGTTTAGTTTGGTTCCTTGGTGGATGCCGCATTTGCGTTTCTCCAACCAGTTAACAAGGGCACCACGGTAGAGTCCACGTCACCCCATCATTTGATTATATGGTTACCACACATCGCAGTGAATGGTTTCTTGGATTACAGGAAACTATTTTGCTTGTCACTCAGTGTAGAGCCACCTGAAGTGGAAAGAAAAGTAATAAGTTGTAACAATAGAAACAGAGGACGACAGAGAGAAAAAAAGATAATAATATACTTGAAGGGAGAAGTAAGTAGCACTACATCAAGTGAGTGGATGATCCCCCCCCCCACCAACAGGGAAGTTGGAGTGAGAAGGAGGCAGTTTTTCTTCATTTGTTTCATTGTTGTTAGATCCACTGATAAAATGACGTCTATATACAGTTTGCTGAAGAAATATTCCCTGGGAGATAACTCTTTCATGGCAGAATTTATGTATTTCATTCTCGCGAACACTATAAGATTTTATTGAGACGGGAAGGCCTGTGAAGGAGTAAAAATGCTCTTCAATTAAACAGACCTTATCTAGAATAAAACTAAGATAGAACTAGTGTATATCAAGAAACTAATAAAAATAGGTGGTCATCATCACAGCCATCACACACACACACACACACACACACACACACACACACACACACACACACATGGTTTTCAAATCGCTATTGGGAGTACATCATTCCTAGTTTGTGCTACAGATGGACAGTGTCACTCGTATCACCCTATAGGAGCTTTAAAATATAAGAAAATTACATGTCATCCTTATTTAGTTAACGTGGAATGCCTCGATCGAAATCCTTCAGTATGAC
>JAGKTI010005978.1:28850-42543 GCA_018397915.1 Birgus latro
ATGGCAATGCTTGGAAGCCCGTTCTCCTCGAAAATCTGGGGGAGGAGGACGCGCAAAACGGCCTTGTCACCCCCACAAAAATCCACTGCTGTAGCAACACACATTGAGACAATGGTGTTAATCTCCCCAGAACACCATGGACCCCTAGGGCGGCGTCTCTGGGTCTTGGTGCGCCGCTGTGCATGGGCAGAGCCCTTCACAGCAGCACCCCCCGGCCCAGTGACACCTGTAGCCTCAGGACTCTTCGGTGTCTGCTGGAGACAAAACTCCACTGTCTCACCCTCGCCGAGAGAGCGTCGGAAGTGCCGTCGATTTGGAGCAACGATCCCAAGTCTGTGCAAAAAAACATCAGATTCGGTGTCCCAACGTCTGATGAATCCATACCCAGACTTCACGTTGAACCAAACAACGGTGCCAGAGATCGTCGTGGCTCCCGGCTGCCTGGAACTACTGCAGGATGCCCCCCTCAAAGGGTGGAAGGTTGGAGCAGTAGTGGAAGTCGGCATGACGACTGGCAGATCAGGCGGGCAGCAGCAAAATAAGTCTAAGGAGTTTAGTCCCCACTGTTCACTACGAGTGGGGACAAGGTCTTACTCCCGCAGCTGCTGGGCTGGAACTGCAGCCTCTGGACCTAACCTGGCATTAATCTGAAAGAGATTGGAGAAGCCATCCAACTCAAACATAAACTAATAGTGAGAGCCACATTTCCTTCAAAGACAGTATCAGCAGCCTTCTGATTTAGCCTCGCAGCATCTATCAGGCCGAAACCTAATTGGCGTCCTTCGAACCTAAAGTCAGTTCTTCTCAAAATTTGACCTCAGTAAACATGTACAAGTGTTTTATAAAGGTCCTTAAACATGACTCTCAAAGATTGTTGAATTATCTGCACATATCAGAAGTGAAAGGAAATTAGCATTTTCCGTTAAATCGAGTATTATGATAAGAATGTACGCTCGGGTCAGAAATGATCTTTACACTGGTGTCCTCTGCATACGTGAGTGAACGAAGTGATTTGATATAATCCTCGCCCGTATAGTTGGTATGCTTGAGTGAGATACGGACTGAGTGAGATATGGCCTTTGGTTCCTTCTTCCTTGAAAAAAAAAAATATGCAGGTGCCAGTGAGATATATATTTGACAGTACCGATAAATAAGGTTGCAGATAATCATTGGCGTTAGTGTAAAGATCATTTCTGTTCCGAGTGTACACCTATTTGTACTGCATGGACATTTCTATATTTCTTGTGTTTATGGAGATTCTTTACAATCCCCAAATTTCAGGAACACCTGTCATAAGCTAAAGAAAAACCATCGACCGCCTTTATTGCATCTACGAAGAACGTGGATACCAAATGACTGATCCTGCACAGTACCCCACGACGGTGTGCAGTGGATAATTTGTGATATAATAGTTTCTGATGTAGCGACTTCTTTCTCAGAGGTCCGACCTTATTGTATCGACAAGGATTAGTAACTGCTAAACGAAATGCGTCACAAAAAAAAAAATAAATAAATAAATAATAATAATAATAAATAAAATGTGTAAAATCTGATATTCAGTAAGTAAAAATATAAGATAATTTCTGGTACAACTACTTCTTGCCATGAGATCCGTGCCTGTTATATCCGCGGAGTCTGTGAATGTTAAATCCGACGTGATTATCAAAGACTTCAAAGAGCGACGCAGCCGACCTGGGTAAAGGCTCAGGTTCTCTCGTAATTAATATGAACTCCGCCACCATGAAAGGCAGGCCGGAAGGTGGTGTAACTTGTGAGTGTAGGATTACGGGGTGGAGAAGGGAGGAGGGCTGACCTCTTGCTCTGGGGAGGCGCGACGGGGTAAGGAGGGGGTTATTTCAGGAGGGTAAGAGGGTTGAACTCTGGCTGAGGGGGGAGTGACATGGTGCGGAGAGGGACTAATTTTTTGCTGGGAATGAGTCTGTAGGAAGGAAACTAATATCTTGCGGGAGAGAGTGATGGGAAGGAAGGCTAACCTCAAAATGGGTTGGCATTGGTGGAAGGGGTTGAACTCTGGAGGGGGAGTAGAGAACCAAGGCCAAGAAACAGAGAAACAGCATGAACATGTGGATACACACACACACACACACACACACAGAGCACGATGAAGCATTTGAGTTGTGCCTATCGACTGCACTGGGGTCATTATAAGACAGACAATCTATTTTAACTACTGGGGAGGGAAGAGTTGAATTCTGGCTGTGGAGACGAGAATCCAACCAATAAACACTGAAATTTAAGGACGATGAAGTTAAAAAAAAGACACACAAATGTGAATGTTCTGTTAGTCTTATTACCGTATTGAAGAAGGTGCTTTTTGTATTCATTTTACAGCAATCAGACGAATACGTTCACTTTAAGAGTGTTGTCTAGTAGTGAGGGAGAGAGTGAGGGTTGTTTCTAATATACTCAGGTAGAAGAGACTTTTCGTAACTATATAAATGTCAGAAGGCAGAGTGAATTACATAAAAAAAATACTTCATTGGAGTGAGCTTATAAATCTGAGGACCACCGAGAAAATCTACATTTGAATGAAAGTTTTCTTGCCAATCTGCACACTGGCTCTCATCATGTTCACAGCATAAGTTTGGTGTGCATAATTTCATGATTTTTGTACAACCCACGTTTTCCATTACATTTGTCCCTTCCTGAACTATTTCGTCTGGGATGCACTACTTCCTCAAATACTGCTGTACTCGTAAGTAGCAGTGCACCATCCTTAGTCAGACCAAGTACGAGAATTATTACGGTACTTTTTTTTTAAAGGATCCCCATCACAGTCTAGAAAAAGCTCTCTATTGGTGATCCAGTCAGTACTGTAGAAATAGCTGATTACCAAAAGTTCAAACAAGAGCTCATGCTTTTATCTTGACAGGAATTTGTCCGCCAGTAGTTTTGTTTTTCTTACCTCCTTACCCTTTTGAATCCTTAAATGCAGGTTTGAAGTTATTCCTATTTCCATACGGCTTTACTCATCTTTGGTAAAGACTTCCGTTGTATACAGTATGATGAAGGCTATATATGTAAGTCCACCTGCTGGAAAAACAACTCGTAAGAAGAGTAAATTCTCCAGTCAAGACCTCCAAACATACGTCATTGGACTGAAGTGGTTTTTACCAAATTTATTCTCCTGCTGTAGCGTTTTTATTATTCAACTTCTGTCATTTTCACTTGATGTTCTGATGCAATAAAGGAGCTCGTTGAATGCGGCATCTTTTT
This sequence comes from Birgus latro, assembly GCA_018397915.1. Lineage (NCBI taxonomy): Eukaryota > Metazoa > Arthropoda > Malacostraca > Decapoda > Coenobitidae > Birgus > Birgus latro. The sequence continues at coordinate 32,088 of JAGKTI010005978.1, forward strand.
ATCAATTTTTTGAACGGTTCATTTCAGTACATAAGGTACATATGAGTACACTAGGAACCTGAGCAAATTAAAATTACTTGAATAACTAACAAGTAAGGTGGAGGGACATTCTATCAGCCATTCTTTCGCTAGTTTTGGAGTAAATTTTGCCTTGTTGCAGACTAACGCGCAAACTCCTTAATCGTATTTTCACATGATCTAACATTACTTTACACACACACACACACACACACACACAAAGATACGAACTGAAAAAGTTGTAACGTTTAGCAAGGATAAATCTTTCTGGGCATTATACTACTGTGTAATTTATGACAGATGGGGAATTTATTGACAAAAATAATGTGAATTATGAATCGCATCCAACTAGAACGTTTCAGCCAGCATCGGGCGTCCAAAAGATAATAAGGACACCATCTCGCATATTAAATAAAGGATCACATCATTACAAGAAACCATTTGGCTTGTCGTTCAGTGCAGAGTAGTCTTAAAGTATCACTGCATAAATCGAAAAGGTGGTGAGTGACCTGCCTAACGAAAAATTTCTATTGGATATTCTCTGCTTATTCCACTACTACCTAAACCAAGATGGAGAATTTCATCTAACCATTCAAGCCGTACTAACTTAGATTATCCTCTCCCATACTCAAATGAGCTCTGAATGTGGAGCCTGGCCGAAAGACACGTCCTGTTTTGACTGTTGACTATAGTACAATCCCTTTAACTTGGACCAAATTTCCATCATTTTCCAACGTATTTCAAGCAGCTTAGTGGCAGGAAAAAGCAACACTGTGGCTCTACATGATTTGTCTGTCACCTCGTCGTAACTAGCATCAAATTCTAGTGTTAATCTCTTGTTATAACTTAGCATTCATGATGAAGAGATGACAGTTGTAGGCAAAGGTAAAGTGAACAGAGTATGGTAAACTTATTAAAATGTAAAATAATTCATTAGTGTTCGTTATGGTATACTAAAAGCTACTGTACACAGGAGTAAACTATGGAGACGACACTAAAACGTATAGGATGATAAGATCTTGCACGCACCATACATCAAATTGAACCTCAATACTTCTTTCAGTAAAACACACAGTCCTGCCAGTAACAGCCTGGTTCTATGCATATAATTAATGCTCCATCTGTACCAATTACTTGTTAGTAAATATAAGTTCCATAATTAACCTGGCTGGAACATATAAAAAGGTGTAGATTTATAGCAGCAGTTGAACAGTGGCAAGAAAATAAAAAAGACAAAAGATGACAGCGACACTAAAAATGAATATATGATTTTAACTATGCTTCTCCGGTACTGAAATTAAATGACGAATGTACCACGAACACCAGAGAGGCTTACTAGAAAGGGAAATAGCATTAAATGTGTTGCAACTGGTCGGCTACTTATTTATTGACACTGAAAAGTGACTGTATAAGTTAAAACAAATTTTCATGAAACACATTCTTGATGAGTTTGCTTCCTTTGAAACTGAGGACTTTGGACACTGGATATGTCATTTTAATATGTATAATATGCACGTCATTATATTCTTTATTTTCATTCTAGCCACCGACAGAAGTATTACTGAAAAGTGTAACATTATAGAAAACAGGCCATTATCGTTCCTGGTAAACATAGATTTTTTTTTTTCACTCTTTTTTCCAACCTTCTCCCTGTCATCATTTTTCCAATCTCTCGTGGTATAGAAAGCTGGACCTGAGTATTACTGACACTTACTTTAGCCAAAAACAGTTTGCCTTAATAACATTCTAATGATGTTATAATTTAGTCTCAGCCGAATAAAATCATCTGGCATTAGTTGGAATTAAATTCTAGAAACTCGCGACCACGAAAAAGCCAATGATATCAGCAGTAACAGTGAGGTTCTTTTGAGAGTCTTATCTGAATAAACTAGTCTGGCTTTGGCATGAATAAAATACTAAAAAAGGCTTGATCATGAAAGAGTTAATCTGTAGCTTAGGCGTTTTTTTTTTCATGGGGTAAAAGCCTCTTGTCGATGCAGGAAAAGGCGAATACGAAGATTTATAGTGGCTTCATAAGTATAGGTGTAAAGGTGTGTAGGTGCAATGTGCATACAATGGAAATTAGAGCCCATATTCTTGTCGAGTTGGGAGACTTCCTAGCACCTCTTCCTTAGTAATTTGATTTGGATATGTGTGGTGAATACCCTGTTGTATGTTATTTATGCAGTGTATGACTGTGTTTCAAGGATTTATAGAACACTGAATGAGACAGTACGGTGCAATAAGCAAAACTGATCGCTCAAGAGAAGATGCTAGGGAGCTTTTTTAACGGATGAGAATAACTGCTTAGGTATCACCCTGTCACTGAAAGCATAGAGAGATTTAACTCAATGATGTACTTTCTTATTCTGTCCTTGGAAGGATCTGTAGTAGTGAAGGTGATAATGAAATATATAACTAATCCTTTTAGTTCGAAAAATCTGTGCTGAGGAGAAGAGTACTGTCGGGAGATATCACGAACGTATACAAGTAAATGACTCTTGGGTTTGAACAGAACTAGTCATCTCGCTTAGGATATCACAGAATTGGTGTCAGCCCATTGGTTCATTACCCCGCAGTAAATCAAAATACACTGCGACGGTGTCCCACGCCCCAGGATATAAAAATTCACTGCACCACATTAAAAGTTTGTCCCATTGATTCGCTTGTCAACAAACCGTGCAGAAGTTGGGGGCATCCAGCTGCGGGTCTTTTGTTGCCTCGCTCGCGTGGAATGGCAAACTCAAGTTCCAACAATTGATGTGAAATTTGAGTATATGTTTGGCAGGCCGGGCTCCCTCCGTGACATGTTTGTGAAAGTTGCAGTGAACACCCAACAGACTCCTGTGCAAATGCTGTGTTTGTTCTGCTGAAACGCGGGAGCTCTTGTACAAACACCGCCGTTGGATCCATTTGGTGCCCTCAGTGTTGCCAGCGGGACCCATAGTGCACCGCGAACCGGGCCAGGCAGGCAGGGGTAAGGGATTGGGTAGGGATGAGAGATTGTCCAGGGGTGAGGGATTGTCCAAGGCTTTGGGACTGTTCAGGGGTGAGAGATTGGACAAGGATAAATGGGTGGTCAGGGGTAGGTGAGTGAGTGGTCAGGGGTGAGTGAGTGAGTGGTAACCAGGGGTGGGTGATGAACAGGGATGAGTGGGTGGTCAGGGATGAGTGGGTGGTCAGGGATGGGCAATAACCAGGGGGGAGTGGTGGTCAGGTATGAGTGAATGGGTGCCCAGGGGTGAGAGGGTGATCAGGGGTGAGTGGATGTCCAAGGATGGGCGGCGGCCAGAAGTAAGTGGTGGCCAGGATTGAGTGGTGGCCAGGCGTGAGTGGTGGCCAGGAGTGAGTGGTGGCCAGGGGTGAGTGGGGATCAGGGGTGAGTGAGTGGTGGTCATGGGTATGTGAGTGGTGGGCAAGGGTGAGTTAGTAGTAACTATGAATGACTAGTGGCCAGGGGTGAATGAGCGGGTGGCCAGGGGTGAGTGGTGGGTGAGTGGTGGTCAGGGGTGGGTGGTGGCCAGGGATTAGTGTTGGCCAGGATTTGCTGGGCTGAGGGAGTGGCTACTGCTGAAGATAGGACCAGAGTTGAAAGGTTGTGGACGCCTGTAGTTCATTTATTTTTGCTGGGCGATTTTCGTCCTTTTGAAGCTTATTTCTTGCAGCTGAAGTTGAGTGACAGAATATGGCAACACTACGGCACTACATCCTTTCCAGAAACATCTTCTTGACTAACAACATATCTTAATGTAAATCTCGAGTTGCAGCTCAGCATTCAATATGGAGAAATGACAATTCTCGCCTAGTTACGGTGACTAGAGTATAGGAGTAATTCAGGCGTTAGGAACTGTTAACATCCTTAATAAGATACTTTACATTTCTTATTATATTCCTTAATATCTCTAGACAGTTCATTCACCTTACGAGAGACTCAGGAAACGGGAGAGATCTGGTAAATGGTTTAGTAACTTCCTCTCTACTGGGGGCACTTGAAATTTAAATAGAATTATCCGGCTGCAGCAACAGCAGCAATAACAACAATAGTAGCAGTAGTAGCAGTACAGGTAGTAGCAGTAGTAGTATTTGTAGTAGTAGTAGTAGTAGTACCAGCAGAAGAAGCAGCTGGTGTTTTTTTTTTTACTGTTGTTTGCATCCTCTGGCTCATCTGAACGTTACCCAGATTACTGCAGGCTGAGGTTATCCTTCGCCTGCACTTCACCATCCTATTACTGGAGGATTGGGAGGAATTTGCGGGATATTGTAATTTTCATGTCGGACGCACCCATTTATATCGCTGCCACCCCGTGAAGGCTCTCCAGCACTATCTGGTGGTAGTGAAATTAATGGACAAAAGACGTTGTCATACTGAAGGGGTGAAGGGTATGATTTTCCTTACTGACCATCACTCAGTAACAGAACACTAATAAAAACTCATAAAAAAAAACACTTGGCAACACAACAGTCAGTACTATTAAAACTCTCTGAAAAATACTAATTAATAAAAGCACAAAAATACGAGTACTCAGTAATAATATCACTCAAAACCACAAATATAAACAATCAGTAATAAAAAGGGTAATAGAAACACTTAATAATCATACTCATTTTACCCCAACATGACCTAAAATTGCCATCTCTCAATCTTGAATGTTGAGCTGTAGCAAGAGACCATGATCTGAATAAGATTCTATTCACGAAGAGGTTTCTTAGGAGCGATGTCGAGAAATAGCACTGGTTTATCCTACGACAGAGCTACGTGAAGTAAGTCGCAAATGGACGAAAATCTTGGCCAGGCTAAGGTGAAAGAAATGTAATAGAAATACGCCTACTAAGGGCATTACAGTTCCCTTGAATGGCATACTCGTAGCTTTGAATGGTACCAATGGTGTGTGTTAGTGGCCAAATGGAGGAAAGTGTGGTGGAGCCCCCAGTGTAAACGGCTTATTGCTTGCGTGGGTGGAATACTGAAAGTTCAGAAGTACAACAGCTCTCTCTGTCTAAAGCTGGTTCTCAGTATTATACATCGTATTCTATTGCCTGACTAATATCTGAAACCTCCCGATCCATCTATTTCCACCTTCACGTGATTTTAAGCAGCAAAGGATTACTCTGTCGTACTGGAGGCGTTAAAAAAGACTACTTTTGACCCATTCAATAGAGATATCTCTTCTAATATGTATAGAAATCTACTGCTAATGTGGAAATACAACTGAGTGACGGACCTAGACGTAGATGAGACTGATCTCTTTCCACACTAGTGTGGAAAATTTCCACGCTGACCATTTATGCTGTTTTTGTGTTAGGTTATAGAGGATATTTTAACATGGTTAGGAGGCATTAACATGTATTGTTATTTATATCTGTCCTAGTTGTCACAACAAATGTATCGTTTGTGTATAATGCACTCATTTAAAGCAAAGGAGAATACATCCTGCACCCAGCCGGCAGTATCGTTGCTACCTTACAAATTATTATTTAGCAAATTACTTACAAGACGAATGCCAAACATTTGCAGTTATACTTACTTAAAAGTGTCCAGGAACAGCACAAGCAATTCTCTTAGGAAATCGTGTGTAGTTGAACTGCCAATGTGGCATAATTATGACGCCCAGCAATGACATCAAGGATTAGATATGATTTATAATAGGAACAGCTACATGTGTCTGATTACCTGGATATATTCTTTTACCGTATGGAGGTACACTAATGAATGTAATGGTTATATGGTTAAGTTCATTTTTATCTACTTCTTGGATGTGAATAAATCTGTCTCGTGTTTCGCTGCTTTTCAGCATGTACTGAAGATTAATTTCGGTATATTAACCATTTAACTTCCGTGCACATCAATCGGGATATTTTTTTTAGATCAGTATTCAAACCTTCTCCTGCAATACTCTTATCTAAGATTCATTTACCAGCATCACGTTTTCTAGCATCCTGGCCACTAAATGAGAACGTGTCGAAAATGACGTCAGACCCAGTGTGGTTTTTCGACAACACAGCTAGAATAAGCTAGAGAGGGAGGTCATTGCTGTGCAGGAATTAATACCGGCTGTTATCCCCGCTGTGGCTGAGTGGTTAGCATTGCTGACTGTGAAGCTGCCGGTCCGTTAGCGCCAGGGTTCGATTCCTGGTGAGAGCAGCTGCGGTCACTTGACTCAGGTGTCCATTCATCCTTTGTGGGTTGGTAGGTGAAATGAGTACCTAGGGTAACACCTAGGGGAGGTGACTGTGGTGACCTGGATGATGCAGTGGCCTTGTGTCCCAGGGTGTTGGGTGACTGGCCCGCCACAGCCTCAAGGACTATAACGGAAATGAGCACCGCGCTAAGCGCCTCAGTGCCATATGCCCACCTCTTCTTCTTCTTCATTGTTTGAACCTTCCCTTTGCCAAGTTCACTACACTGCTCCAAACCCTCTGAACCTTTGAAGCCTCCCAGTCTGTCTCATTTGCCCTGCAGAAGCAAGAAAGGAAAGATGAGCTGGTGGAAAGCAAGAGTGAAAGGAGTCTGTTTTTACAAATATTACTTCCAATTTATTTTTTATTCAGTACTTAAGTGTTGTATAAATAGTTATGGGTGGTTATTGTTTAGGTAAGGATTGTGGATTAATTTTATTGCTTGTTTTCACAGAAAATGGTGTTTTATGGTAGGGGGTCTAAGCTTCTGCCTTAATGTATGTTTTGCTCAACATGTTGCCTCCTATGGCTCATTCTCAACTAAGAAAAACCTTTGATATAAGCTGGGAAGAAAGTACCAGAGATGTCCCTGTCAAGAAGTTTGTGGTGAACGATTATACACTCAGACTCCTGTCGTTGGCTTACTCTCAGCTAAGTAAAATCATTTGAAGTTAGCAGGGAAAGATTACAAGAATTATCACATGCCATGAAATAGTTATTGGCGTCCGTATTTATACTATCGTTCAGTCTCTGCTGAATAATATCGTCTGTCGTTAGCTGGATAATAGTAGACGGAATGTGACCATTACAATTCCCCCCCCCCCCTCTCTCTCTCTCTCTCTCTCCTCCAGGGACCGAGGACCGAGCAGACTTTTCCACTGCATTTCATAAGGGCCAAATTTCCTAGATTTCCATGACAAACCATATCATTGGGATGGAGGGATTCGAGGCCTGCACTCATAGCATTGACATATAGGTTTTAATTTCCTTAGTTTACACACTGTAAATTTTGTACTGTGATTACGAAAATCACTCTATAAAGAAACCAGGTATCGTCCTTAATGCAACATGAACTTCTTTCACCAAACACTGAACATAAATCTAACTTTCACTTCTCCTCCCGCACACCTAACCCTTCCATCTTCACCTCCTTTTCTCCCGCCTCCCCCCATCCTTTTCCTTCCTCCCCCAACCCTCCTCCTTCCTTCAACCACTACCTTAAAGCTCAAGGTAGAGTAGGAATTGTTCTCACTGAGAGTGTTACGTTTTCTGATATTAAAGTTTTTTTCTCACTAAATGGTTAAGTTCATGGACAGTCTTAAAAAAGAAATATATGACCAAAGCTATATGACCATGCCTAGGCTAATTTTTAGTAATAATAACCATAAAAGTGTCAGCTGTCTTATCTTATGCTACCCACCAATGACTGCAGCGTGTCATCTTGCCCTTAGTCCATGCTACTTTGCTTCGTCTTCGAATAACCCATGACCGTATCTGGTGTAATAAAATATTTGGTAGGAATTGTACGCCCTGTTATTTCATACAGCCCATTACTTCATACGCCTTCATTATAAATGTCACTACTTGAACACATATAATACGGCCCCTGGTGAATTTATACCAAGATACAATTCGGGAAGGTTGTAATGGTGTTAGCAGGGGCGATCTGATGACATGTCGGTGAGTCTTGTCGAACATACCCCAACATGTTAAATCATCTTGGAAAGTTCAAAGCCCCAAGTGCTCCTCTCCCCATCCACATTCCTCTACTTCAGTACTGCCAAAAATTTATTGATGATTTTTTATACGAAGTTTTCAGGGTTATGCAGTGTCATACATGCGTGCACAGTGTGAAAGAGTATTCTCCAGTGCTGCGAACTTCACACTGAATGTAACTGTTATTGTTGGATTGTGTAACTGTAAATGGTTTTCTCCCTGTTATCGAGAGACAATCACTCTCAGGTCTTCGATGAAACACTCGGCAGGCTCCCTTTGATTTAGTGCCTTTGATGTGATTCACACGTGTTATTTATTCACTTGACGAAGCAAATACAGTTGTTGAATCCAGTGCTTGTCTCTTTGTCACAGGTGCAAAACAATTAAAACCCTTAAAATGACAATGGCCGATCAACCAACTACTTTTTTTCCCCCCAGATATCACACATTCGCTGTATGATGTATCAAAGACTTGTAAAGACATATCGCATGTAAAACTAAATGTAGGGCCTATTACTCTGGAGAAGCAATAAGGGCTCCAGTATATAGGGCACATGCCATTGCAGTTCTAATAGCCTTATGTATTCATGGATTCCTTGGTAGATTAGCTGCCATTTATTATAGGCCTACTTTATGAACAGACAAAGCGACGGATATTTTATCTTTTATCGCCATGGTGCCTCTCAGCATATCTGGCAAGCGTCCAACAATCATTCATCCACAACACGACACCAATCAGTCGAATTACAAATTCAGGTCCACAGTTTATTTCATGGTGAAAAGAAATTTAGGTGAAAAAAAAAATACGAAAGATATAGTGGTCTGCCAGAGAATAAGTATCGCCATATATACAGTACATGGGCGGATCCAGCATGTTTGAAAAGGGTGAGGGGGAAAGTGATTCTTAGAAGAACTGCCAATTAATACATTTAAACATATTAAAATGCCTTTTGCTTGCTTCAGTCATAAAAGTACAATAATAAATGCAAGTGCAAGTTTAATATGGTGCAGTTAGAGACTTACTGCATATATACTGGCAAATAACGTTGTTGTTTTAGTGTATGCAATAATTGATGTGCTAAAACTGCAGGGCCTACGTCCCCCTTAAATCCTTGCATGCAGTATACAAGGCAAGCAAAACAACAATAAGCCTGTACAGTATATTATCTGATGAGTTTAAAAATGGGAAAGTGTGAAATAACTTCACGCTGTTGATCTGATAGCAAATATAGCTACTTCCTTTAAAAAAAAAAATATTGAGCGAAACCAATCAAGTTATCGGCTTGAATCCCAACACAGATTTCAACGTTGACAGAATGGTAAGAACTACTGTGATTAGCATGAATCCTTCATGTAGTTTAGTGAAACCTCTGAACGAAGTATAAACGTTTGTATTTTACTGCAGAAAGTGCGTTGAATGTCTCATGTACTTAACTAATAGTATTTTTCTTTCAGCAGACAAAATAAGGATCTTACTCTTGACTGCCAGACTATTTTCTTGAACAGGATTAGATATCAACCCAGCCTCTCCCCGGATGGAAACCTTTTTGGGCCATATCCGGTAGGAGCACCTTAGCCAGACCACCTGGTGTCCATTTTGTTACATAGTTACCACCCACCATAGTAAATGATTTGGTGGGCTACGGAAAATCATATGGCATGTCACTCAATGTAGTGTTACTTGAATGTAGCAAGTGAATGGATTGTGGACCTGAAAATTTGCCACTAATGAACATCTAATGAAAACCAGTGAGGTAAAGGAAGACTGCTTGAAGAAAAGACCGGATTAATTAGAAAAGGAAGTACGTTCAGTATCCTTGGTAACTCAAAATGGTTTTAATAATTCAGGGAAGGATCTGGTGCTGATAATGATAGAAGCTGTCTTTTATCCACCCCTTGAATCCGGCAATCTTTTTACGTTTATTTTGTTACCTCCATGGGATTTTGTTCACCTCAAGGTCTCTCTTACTGAGGACGATAGTGAAAGCCGTAACTAATTCATCCACCGCGAAACATCTCCCCAGAGCTGCCTAATATCGTGTAAAAATATCAGGAGAACAATAAAAGACTTCATCGGATTCAAGGGTAAACTTTCTCACTGGCAGTCATGAATAGAATTAAAATAAAGAACATCATCGAGCTAAAGGAGAAACTTGTCTCGCACTCAGATTAACACCAATTTTGCTTTTCACTGGGAAACCTGCCGAGGTCGAGGATGGCGAAGCTCTCAGTTTAACCCTTCAGTCTACAGGTAAGACGTTTCTTTTTCACTCTGGCTGACAGCGGACGAATTTGTTCTCAACTTTCCGAAGCCTAAGAATTAAAGGCAAAAGTTATCTGCATATATGAATGAAATAATTGCCCCGTTCTGTAAGCAAGTTACTGACCAAAAATCTTGTAATTGTTTTTTTTTATAGCCTGCAAACTTGCCAATGCCGCATCATCACCACCATTATCATCATCATCATCATTATCATCATTATCATCATCATCATCATCATCATCATCATCATCATCATCATCATCATCATCATCATCATCATCA
>JAGKTI010005979.1:0-13704 GCA_018397915.1 Birgus latro
TTCGATTCTGGTGTCCACAGACTTCCTCACTCCAGTTCTTCCACTAATCACATTATTTCGTATCCTATCCATTCTCTGTACTCAGCATACATTCCCCAGCAGTCCCATGTTAACTGCTCTCACTCTATTCTTTTCAGTTTAATGCCACCCCATAGTCTTACAACCATATGTTAAAGTTGGCACTAACACTCCTTCATGTAAGTCTCGTGCAGCTGCAACACTCAAGCCTCGGTTTCTTATCAAGACCTTTATAGCACCAGCTATAGAGAGTTTATATATATATCACATCAGTACACTTTAACCAAAGGTTATAGAGGGTGGTTCCCCCCCAGGGTTCGCCCTTCCGTCTCCCCCATAGATGAATATCTCCTTTCCCTTACAGTATTGCAGAGGAGGGTGCGGCTATTAAAGATGTTCCCTGTCTTGTTTTATGTTGAAATTTCTCTCATTTTCACTTACCTCGCCACATTCTTTTCACACTTGATTAGTATTTTTCTTATTACAAATTCACATTGTCTCTCACCCTGTTTCGCGTTTTTAACTATCCCTACTTTTTTTGTGTGTGTGTGTACCTTCAGAAAATCTCTCTTCACCATTTTTTTTTTTTTTTAGCTTTCTTTTTCACTCAAATCATCTATTTTCCCCACCTCTCTTTCCCTCCTTTGCCATTATTCATTCTTACTTTCCTTGCATCACACCTGACTATCTCCCACACCATATATCCCTTTTCACCTCTTTCTCGCTACATTCTACTGGTTTTCCCCTTTACACACTCTATTATTGCCTCTCATCCCACCTTTTCCTATATTCATATCTTTTCATCTCTCGCCTCTTACTCTTCATTCTCTTCCCGTCGCTCATGGCTTTTCATTTTTCCCCTACACACTTTCTATCGTTCTCTCGTCAATCTTAATCACTATTCCTCCTTCCCTCCTTCTCTAATACCGCCTCTCCTTCTCTCTCATTGCTGTTTTCCTTTATCTTACCCTTACCTTCTCATTTCCTACCATTTTACTATCTCCGCTAATTCTTTTCTTCATCTCTGTCTATATTTCTGAACAGATTTCCCTATTACAACTCCATCTTTTCCTCTTTTGTTTCTTCTTTTATACCACCCGTGCCTTTCAATCCCCCTATTCTTTTTTTTATTCTTCTCTGCCCTCTTTACTTCTCTCTCATACATTTTTCCGCAATAGTTTTCGTCTGCCTCAACGTGTAAGCTTTATATATTCAAGGAGTGTGCAAGCCGAGAGCCAGTGTTCATTTACGCATCCGTTTCTCATTTCTCTTCTTCACCAGACCTGTCAAAAATAAATGATCATTCATAGTATCATCATTCCATTCTTCTCGGCTGAGCTTTAACCACAAGTAAACTCCTTTTCCCACTACGTTTTCTTTCGTCTTGGTATGTTGCCCATATCTTCAACCCAGAATTAGATACCATTAGTTACTGTTTCAACTGTAGTAAACTAGGCACGGATATGGTGGGGATTGGGGGACTGGAGGCTTACTCTTTCCTTCTTTCGGAAAATTAGTGATTATTTATAATAGAAGAGCAATGATGTTTACTAAAATATATACAAAAAAAAAAAAAGCTTACATATACGTTGTCATAAAATCAGTGCAATGAAGAGAGATCTGCTAGGCTAATAACTTTTGAAGATTTTGGTAATGAGTCAATATGAATTCAAACTTTGGGTAACAGCACAAAATCACTCACACTTTTCTAAGGTTCTGGGTCGGACCCTGCAAACAGCCTGGAAATGACTATTAGGACTGATGATATTTGCGTTCCTTTGTAGTCCTTTGTACTCATATTTCTCACAGCCCCCACCTCCCTACAGTTGTCAAGGTTAGCAGGTATTATGAGTGCCCAGCGAATTTTCCGAGAACTCCTTCCCTTACACTAGTAAACTCCTTTCCTCCCTCTCTCATTTCTACTTCTCCTCTCCTTCCGTCAGCTAAAACACTTCTTCTCCCTCTCTCACACACATTCCTTCAGAATCTCTCCTCCTCCAGCCAGATTCCGGAGCCAACAGCTATCATGCGTCTGCTTCGTGACTTCGGCATGATCTCCTTCTCTACCTCTCTCCTTCCTCCTTTTTTTTTTCTTCTCTCTCTGTTTCTCAGTCAAAATGAACTCCACCTTTTCCCTTTTCATTCCTCCCTCTCCTCTCCCTACCAGACAAATGCCAAGGCCAATAATAACCATGCGTGCCTCGTGAATTTGGTGACAACCCCTTTCCTGCCCCTATTCCTCCTTCCTTATTTCTTTCCCTTAGTCATAAAACTCCTTCTTCCGTCCCTCTTCCTCATTCCTCATCATTCTGTCTCTCTCCCATCCAGCCAGTTGCTGGGGCCAGCAGCAGAAGCCATGCGTGCCTCGTGACTTTGGCGAGAGCTCATTCGTGTGTGTGTGCAACTCCAGTTACTGCGATGACCTGCCTCAACCGACGCTGCCGCCAGAGGGCCAGTACCTCCTGTACACCAGCGACAGCGCCGAGAACAGGTTCTACGCCACGCAGGGCTTCTTCGCGGGCAGGGAAGCAGGTGGGAATTGTTAGAAAAATAGTCAGGATGATGGGGCTGGACGATGTTACATATGAGGATGAACTGGAGCAAGTTTTCGTTATATATCAGTTATGTGTGTCAAAATATCACAGTATCTTTTCCATGCAGCTGGTACTAAACATTGAGGGAAACTGCCAAAATAGTTTGTTGATTGAAATGGAACTGCAATAGCCAATTTTTCTGTAAAATTATTTGGAATTTTTGGCAGAAACGAACGTCGAAAATGGTGAGGACTTTCTATACATGCAGAAACAAATCTCATTCGCACCAACGATACGACAGATACCCATTCTGAATGTCCACTTCAAATGCTATTCGAGATATTTACTCAGGGCACTCACGACACGCAGTGAGTACGTGAATCACCGTAAGATGGATTGTGAAAGGATGGGGAAGGAAAGACGAGAGATACAAAGGAATACAAAGGAAAGCAAACAGCAACTGCCCTGCTGGTCTTTTTGCGACTGTTTGGTGTAGGGAATGTTATAAGTAACAAAACTATTCTATCGGTTAAAGACAAGGATAAGAAGGTGGGAAGGCTCCCCCCGTCCACGAAACCCTCCAACCGAAGCCGGCAGGAAATGGTGAGAAGGACGACTATGCAGCATTGAAAATCGGTCATGGAAATTTCATAGGAAAGAGAGAAACGAAATCTTATTCTACACTAGCTATCTGGAAAGGAAAGTATATTATGTCAAGTATATTTACCAACGTTGTTCAGCAGGTTATATCATCCAGGCTCTGAAGAAAGAAACAAGTAAAATACACTACAGAAATGTATCATTCAGAAGTCAACATACTTAGCTGGGAGTTAGATGACAAATACTTATCTAAGCAGTTTTTAAAGATCAGAAATGTATCACAGTTTGCTACATTGGAGGACAGTTTGTTTCATATGTTTAAAACTCTATTAACGAAGAAATGCTTAGCTGTCTGAAATTGAAACCATTTGCTGACAATTGTATGCCCATTACCTCTTGCATAATTTGAGTGATCAACTAGGAAATATATATATCGATAGCCATATTATCATATTCTTTGAATATTTTTGAATACTTGAATTAAGTCTCCTCGTAACCTGCGTTTAGTTAAGGTACAGAGATTCATGTCTTTTTAACGATCCTCGTATTGTTTATTTCTCAGTCTACGTATCTACGGGAGGAGGTCACTGAATTGGTAGACGGACGGCCTTCAGTCCTAATGGACCACGATCGAATCCCGGTTGGGGCAGGGAACAGCTTGAGGATTTGAATTTCATAAAGATCAGACTTTACTGATCTACCAGAAGACCTGCCGACATACAAAACTATGCCCCGCTTATGCCAGTACACCAGTCCTGTATGAAACAGCCCTAACATGTATTTAATATGGATGGTGGGCGTTAGCGCCGAAGTGGTGACATGTGGAGGTGTGTAGGAGGACTACTGGGCCTTAGGATAGACCCTGAAGAACTTTGCCCAGAGTCGGACACGTTTAAAAAAAATCATAATTGACACCATTCGTCGCACTCCCTCGAGTTTCTCTCTTTCTTTCTTTTTCTCTCTCTCTCTCAATAAAGCGATGAGAATTCGACCCAAAACTCAAGTGTGGGCATATCAGAGAATTGTATAAGGTAAAGATGGTGTTTTTCGATTTATATTCGAATGCTCATCCAATAAATTCGGTTAGTTTGTTGTCATTCTTCACAGCCTCCATTCACTGTTTACATGGTTTAAGATCATTTGTTTATATCCAAGGGATGGTTGGGGTTTATTGCTCACGTAATGCCAGTCAGGGATGAGTGAGGCTGGTCACTCTCATCTTAAATGTCGGAACCAACTTGCCTAGCCCCGGGCTCCTACGCTCCTCTGTGGGGCGACATAGGATTCGATGATGGATGGATAGATGTTGCTATAATTCCTAAGTTTCTCATGACTGACATTATCTAGCTGAATATTGTTCATAGTGTAAATGACTTTTCATTTCAATTTACAATGTTTAAATCTTTGTATTTGCTAAAATAAAAACCCACCCGGCATGTTAGGGCCCAATTAAACAGTCGATCAAGGCCACTCTGAATTGTCTGCATCTGTAAAGGTGAGTCTGCTCTGTTTCCAACTTTAGTAGCATTAACAAATTTAGATATATTACCAAATAAACCCTTATCTATATCATTTATGTATGTTAAAAGCAGACCAGGGCCCATTGCTGAATCCTGTGGCATTCCACTTCTAACAACTTTCCACTCTGACTCTATACCATTTATTATGAGACGCTGCATCTTGTAAGCCAAATATCGATCCACCCGAGCACATTCCCTCTGCACCCACGCACTTTCAATTTCTGAAGTAGTCTTTTATGAAGAAGTTTATCAAACGCTTTTTGAAAACTTAGACAAATAATGTCACCAGATCTGGTCTCATCGCAAATACTGAATATGTCTTAGAAGAAATCCAAGAGACTGTAAAGCAAGAGCGATTATTCCAAAAAACGAGGTGTGAATCTTTAATGAGATTATTTGTTTCTAAGTGCTTACCAAACTTATCTCTGACAATAGTTTCAAACAACTTGCACACCACGGAAGGTAACTTATTGGTCGATTAATTTTCGGGTTGCAATTTGTTGCCTTTTAATAATACGGGAGTTATATTTGCTAGTTTTCACTCGTGAGCAACCTTATTATTTCTTAGTGATTTACTGAATAGCTAAATTAATGGCTTATATATTACACTGCTTCCCTCAGAATGCAAGAAAATACTTTATCTGGCACTGTCGTTTTATTCATTTTAACTTTACCAAGTCATAAGAGTGGACTGTAGCACCAGTCGAGCAGGGCAGTACTTCCAAGATGGATGGAAAGCTGATGAGAGAAAGAGCTGGAGCTCCCATTTAATCAGCCTTAGGACTAGTTCCTGACTATCCCACTTTGCCAAACTTTTTCAGGCCAGCATGCTGTCCAGTATAAGTTTTATGTCAACACCAAACTAAACGCACGCTACACACTACACTTCCTTTTCAAAATTTTAGAAAAAAATGGCGTCTAATTACGTAGCCTTGGAGTTCCCAGGTGGGGGGGAACATAAATGGCCCCACCATCCCCCCCCCTCTCCCGGTGACGACTCAACGAGCTGCCTGGAACCACTGTCTGACTCACTTCTTCATATCTGCAACATTCGCGGCCTTTCCTCTAACTTTCTCTCTGTTGAGCACCACCTCTCCTCCTCTAAACTTCACCTTCTCATCTTCACTGAGACTCAGCTGTCTGAGGCAACTGATAGCAAACCCTTTTCTGTTTCCTCCTACTTTCTCTATACTCATTTCAAAGCCAAAGGTGGTTGTTGTGCATATGTACGCAACAACTTACCTTGCTCTCATGTTCCTGAACTTGATTCTTCTGAAATCTCTGCTTTCTGGCTTTGGCTTTCCTTTCATTCTCTGACTAAATACTGTATATCTGTGCTGTTTACTTATTCCCTAATTCTACTATGAAAAATTCTTTGACTATCTTACTTCTACGATGGAACACATCCTATTCGGTTCTCCTTTCTCTGAAATCTCTAATCTTGAAGATTTCAATGTTCACCACCACCTTTGGCTCTCCTCTCCTTTCACTGATCCACCTGGTGAACAAGCCTACATCTTTTCTATCCTTAATGACCGGGAGCAGCTTGTACAGTACCTTACCCGTATCCCTGACTGCCTCGGAGAGAGTTCCAACATACCTGAACTCTTCCTTACAACTAATCCTTATGTATACACTGTAATCTTTCCTCTCCGTTGGGCTCCTTCGATCACAGCCTTATTACCTTAACCTGTCCTATCACTCCAGTACAGGCTGTGGACCCTCCAAAGAAACGTTAGTTGTGGCATTTTTGTTCTGCTGATTGGGAGGCCCTCAGGCTGTACATCTTTGATTTTCCCTGGAATGATTATTGCTTCCGCGGCCGGAAGCCATCTGAGTGTGTCTTGTGCAGTACAGGAAGTATTCTCTCGGGCATGGAAACATAGATTCCTTTCTCATATCCATTGACTAATGCAAGAAAGCCTTCGCAAAATCACGTTTGTTCTAATGGTGTCCACAACAAGGAGAGGGCCTATAAAAGGTACTTGAGTCAACCCAGCCCTGAATCACATCTTTTTTATGTTTCTGCCCGGAATCATGTTAAGTCTGTTCTTCGCTCTTCTAAAAATAATTTCATCTGTACTAAATGCTCTCAACTCTCAAACTCGAATTCTTCTCGCTCCTTTTGGCACCTTGCCAAAAATCTTTCTAACAACTTTACCTCATCATCCTTCCCTCCTTTTTTCTACTCTGATGGCTCTGTAGCTATTTCTACTATAGAACGGATCTCTTTGCTCAGACTTTCTCCTCCAATTCCACCATAAACGATTTCAGTGCTGTTCCTCCATCACTTCCCCCCTCTGACTTCCTCATGGCTGACATTAAAATTTCTTAAGCTGATGTATTTTCTGCCATCACTGGCTTCAGAACTAACAAGGCATATGGGCCTGATGGGCCTCCTATTGTCCCCAGGAACTGTGCTTCCGTGCTTACATCCTGCCTAGGTAAACTCTTTGTCTATTAACTTGTACCTTTCCTTCTTGCTGGAAGTTTGCTCTCATTCAGTCAGTCCCAAAGAAGAGTGACCATTGCCAACCCTCTATCACCCAATTGCTTTAACATCATGTGTCTCAAAAGTTTTCGAGTCTATTCTTAACAGAAAAATATTCAGACATCTTTCTTATCACAACCTTCTTTCTGATCGTCAGTATGGGTTCCGGCAGGAATGTTCCACTGGCAATCTTCTCACCTACTCTTCAGACTCCTGGTCATCCTCCTTTCGGGACTTTGGCGAAGGCCTTGCCATTGCCCTTGACATGTCAAAGACTTTTGATCGAGTCTGGCATAAATCTTTAATTTTCAAACTGCCCTCTTACGGTTTCTATCCTTCTATCTGTGCCTTCCCCTATAGCTTCCTTTCTGGTCGTTCTATAGCCGCTGTTGTAGACGGCCACCATTCTTCTAGATCTATCAACAGTGGTGTTCCTCAGGGCTCTGTCCTATCACCAACTCTCTTCCTTTTATTCATCAGTGACCTTCTAAGCTGTACATCTAACCCTATCAACTCGTACGCTTATGATTCCACCCTTCACCTTTCCGTTCGGTTCCCGCAACGTCCATCTCTGCAGTTACTTCAACAATCAAGGGATGAGGCTATGGCACACCTAATGTCTGAATTGGCTCGTATCACTGACTGGGGTAAAAATAATCTTGTTGTTTTTAATGCATCAAAGGCTCAGTTCTTATGCCCATCAACCCGACAAAATCTTCCACAGGAGTACCCACTAATGTTTAGTAATATCCAGCTCAATTCTGCATCATGCTTGAACATGCTTGGGGTTTCATTCTCCCGGGATTTGTCTTGGAAGGATCATGTTACATCTCTTGTAAAATCTGCTTCCAGGAGATCAGGTGTTCTATGCCGACACTGTACCTTCTTTACCCCTGCACAGTGGTTGACTTTATACACGGGTTTTATTGGCCCATGTGTAGAGTAGAACCTTCAGTCAAAGGCTTTTCGTCTCATTAACTCTCCTCCTCTTGCTGGCTTCAACCTCCGTCTCTTCGCCGCACAGTTGCATCATTATCTCTTTTCCATTGCTACTTCAATGGTCACTGTTCCTCTGAACTGTCTGCGTGTATCGCTCCACCTCTACCAAGGGCGCGTAGCACCAGCCTGTCTACAAACTCTCATCCCTTTTCTGTCCAACTCTCTAATGCAAGAGTTAACTGTTACTCCCAGTCCTTCATTTATGCAACAAGTCAACTCTGGGACTGTTTCCTTCTGTCTGTATTTCCTGCTTCCTATGATCCCCAATCCTTCATCACTGGTATGCTTTCTATTATCTGTGACTAGTGGGCCAGTTGTTGGTGCTATTACCTTTTTGTTTCTGATATAGCTGAAAAATTCTTTAGGGTTGGATTTACTGATACAAGCAACGTGGACGCAAAGTTTTTTTTTTGTTTTGCTTTAATATTTTTAGTTATTTATTTATTTACTTATTTTCTGCTTTATGACAGTCATATTTATTTTTCACTTAATATCCATATTCCACCATTTGGGTTTGATATTTTTAGCAGGTTATCTGTTGCTCATTGGAATACATATCTTTTCTGCTTTAATGAGAAAATCTGTGAATAATTTCCTTGCTTAATTAATATCTACTGTTTGAACAAACGGATTCCAGTTACGTCAACCAATAATTTCCATTGTTCTTTGAAAAAGTGCTCTCTTGTAGTCAGGCACTTTCTCAAACTAGCCCTGACACCGTCGTCACTAAATTTAAGACTGTATGTGACCATACAATGGTCACAAGCACTGAACTCTTCTTCTATTATAACATTACTTAATAGTTTTCTGATGTGGCTAAAACCTGATCTAATATGCTACCCCATCATGTTGGACAATCTGTAAATTGATGCAATGGAGTGTCTAGCAAGTTGGTGTACAGGTTCAACCCTGTGTGAGAAGATAGGGCCTCTCCCCATTTGGCAATTGTTATATTGAAATCACCAAAGATTACAGTATTGTGGGTGATGCATATTTCAGCAATTTGGTTGCAAATTTTGCTGTCGGTGTTGGAGCACTCTTCTGGTAGGCGATATGTTAACCTAAGTTCTATTTTGCTATGAGATTTAATTCTAAATTCTAAACTGGACATACATGCTGTCAGTGCTATAAGTAGAGTGGCTTAGGAACTATAACTGGATGATGTCGTACTTTAATGTATAACGGAATAACACCCCAACTCTATTATTTCTCTCACTGCTGAACGTTTTGTAGGCTGGTAGGTTGTATTCTGCGAAAAAAAATTCTGGTTGTTCCATGTTCAGGCATGCCTCTTACACTGTAATTTTCAGCCAGAACATAAGCCTCTGAATCAGAAAATTTATTCTGCAAACTACGCACATTTATGAGAAGAGCCTTAATGCTGTTGCCTCCATTACTGTCATTGATTTTTTTATGTCTACAGTGACTTATCTATGGGCCTCGTACAACGGGTGTATTTTTTTTTTTTTTTTACCGGAAAAAATGACTGTAACATTCAAGAGATGACCGAGACGAGTAGAGCCAACCGAGTTCAAGTCCAGACCATTATGTGCAAACAAAGGCCTGCTGCTTATAGAAGTGATTCCAGGTGTCAACGAACTCGTTACTCTCCAGTGAAGAAAGTGGTTTGATACAATAATTCAGGCTAAAAGCCATATTATAGAAAATATTGCTTACAGCAATCCAGGGGAGAACACCCGAAATGAGAACGTTATTAGTGTTTTCCTTGTAATGCTCGATCATCAACTTAAACTTGTTCAGGAGCTCTTCAGACTCGGTTCACATTACATCACTGGTTCCTGTGTGAATGACTATGAGGCTTTCATTTGCTGCACCCTCTGAAACAGTATTTACAGCTTCAGTTACATCAAGTCCAGCACCAGGAATACAGTAATGCTTTCTTTTACTTGATGTTCTGCCACAAAACTCCATGAGCGGCGCATGGATGGAGTCCACCACCAGTTGAGCGTTCTGAATCTCTTCGTCAGAGTCAGCGAAAATATGAAAATTTTTTGAAGTGGTGACCGGTAATAATTTATATGTCACGTCCTTGTTACCCTCACATCACTTAACACTGGCTGAAAACTATTCTGTTCAGATGGGGGTTGATTAGTTTCAGCAGGAGGAGGAGGAACAGTATCACTGTCACCTTGGGCAACACCAGTCTTTGACCGAAGAGTGTTGCTCCCCCTTTACACTGTTCCCGACGTTATTAACGACAAAATCCTCTTACGTAACAACTCAGCGACCAAGGATTTTTATTTTGCTATGAGCTTCGGACAGCTTTTCCTCAAGGTCACCGCATAGTTTACACATCCTGGAAGCAAATGGGAGGTCAGTGAAAAAAACATCCGGTGAAACTACTGGTGCAGGCTGTACTCATTATATTCTGGAACATTCTTAAATCTGGGGGTTACTGAAACTTGTGAAAAATAAATCTAAGATAAACTTACTGTTAAATACAAGCATCTAAAACGGATTATCCATGACGTTTGTTTATGAGTATCAGAAAGCATAAATAATACCAATTACGGTAGGTTATTGCGAGTAACATATCGGGTTATTTCTGTACTGTTATTGAAATATAGAGGATGTACTGTAGCTACTTGCAACAAGATGTATTATCAATGTTGCTTACTGCTGCTGCAAAGAATGCAGAGTTAAATGAAATCTGGAATGATTAAGTAGGGATTTAGCTATCAGCTGAGGTAGAAGGCCATATAAAATAATTACAATACACACACAGTTTTAATAATTCCCGCATATTGAAACAGCACCAAAATATAAATAAATAGGAATTACATGAAAAATGCAAGATAAGTTGCGATTTGTTTAATACAGTTTTTTTTTTTTTTTTTTTTTTTACCTACTGTCAAAAGTGAAAAATGTGCTGCCACCTGGAGTGAAAGTACTAAAAGTTAGCCAGCTCGTGGAATGCAAAGGCACAGAATAATCACGATACACCAGATGAACAATGCCTATAAGCAGAGTAAAAAATATATATATTACATGTGGCTGAAGAGAAAAAAGTGTTATCTGCAAACATAAATATTTATATGTATGCTAGAATTTAAAGCAAATAAAGAAGGGGCTATTTTGCGGCAATGATGAATTAAAGGTTGAGATACAACCTGCCTTTGCAAATGAAAAAATGGAGGAATCTACCTGCTAAAATATTCTTACTTACCATGAGATGAGAGAAGGAAAAAAAAATGTTAGCCAAACAGCCCAGACAAAGGTAGGTAAGTGGCGGAAAATTAGACTTTAAAATAAACATAACTCTTCTCGCTAAGTAGCTGTATAAAAGGAATATACACTGTTTTCACTGGTGAAAACAGTGAACAGAACTAAAGAAACAGTAACTGCTCACTAGCAGCACTATGCACAGGGGAATACTTAACACTAAATACACAAGATTCACAGTACCAGACACTGCAGCTGTTTACATACACGGACACAAAGGCGTCAATCACAGTCACACAGAACTGCCACAAACTGCTAACACAAGTCGTCTCTACACTTCTAAGTAACACGTAACTATGCACTGAAACGCTATATCACTTAAGCTCAGCTCAGCTCGAACAAACAAAAATCAGAACAAAACAAAAATCCACTCAACGAACAAGGTCAGCTCGGACGAAAAAGGTCACAACAAAAAGTTTCACTCAGTTCCAGGTGCTTATACATAGTATAAACTGTTTTAACCGGTGAAACAACATTCAGTTAACACTCAGCAAATCTAAGCTGTAATCATAGGGTAATACTTATCACTTCCACAAGAACAATAACCTCAGTCACAATTTAAGGCACCAAACATAAACAAACTGGAGAGGACAAAGCTTTTCACACTTAATTCGCACAAAAACTCCAGCAAATACGCTGGATTCGCAAACCTTACACAGGGATAATAAATCCAAGACACTTATACATTAAGATGTGCTATTAGCACATGAAATATTCACTCAAATTCTCTCAAATCGTTAACAAATAAATAAGTAAATAAATAACGGGTAGGTGGTGAAAGCCCCGACAACCTTCTCAAGCCGGGTTTGGGGAGGAGAGAATGGGAGAGAGAGAAGGTGAGGGATGTAGGAGTAGGAAGGTCAGGGAGGTGGCAGAGGGAAGGTGCAAGAGGAAGAAGTAGAAAGGTGTAGGAAGATGATGGAAAATATGAGTTGAGGCTAAACTCGATGGTAGTGAATTTTCATCGACAAGGTAGATGGTTTAAGGTGGAAAAGGAGGAAGCTCAGGTAGGTGGAGAAGAATGAGGGGTGGGATGGGATGGCTGAGTGTATGACAAAGGTGAGAACCGAGGTGTGCCACATAATGAAAGAGCTTGGAGGTGGGAGGTGAAGAAACAAGGAGCTGGGGTAGGTGAGAGACAGAGTCGGGATGGCATGGCTGAATGTGTAGTGGAAAAACAAAGGAAAAACAGAAGTGTGAAGTATAAACAGAAAAGTATGAGAGGTGCGAGGTAAGAGCTGAAAAAAGAGGAAGGTGAGCTAGGCAAGATGGCAGTAAACGGTAGAGATGGGATGACTGAAATGAGAAGAGGTCTGAGAAACATCAAGCGTGAGATGACAGCTGAAAAAAAAGAGGTCGATGAGTGAAGCTGGGATAGAATGACTGAATACTGATACACTTGGAAAGAAGAATACAGATATGAGATGTAAAATAAGAGGTAAGAACAGGGTACAAATCACAGAAGGTCTATGCATTTCCCACTGATACATAATTTGAGGGAAGGTGGGCCCGGGAGAAAGTAACTTCAGCCAGCAGTTCGTTGGGTATACAGTACATTCAGATGAGCTTAGCACTGCAATAACTATAATGCGCGGGATGGTGCGGGTGAGGGAGAAGTCGTAACGTGACCTAACGGTGAAAAAAAAAAGTACAAAATCATCTTATTTACAGTACATCTTTAGTATAATGGGGCGAACACATTTGTAATCAACGAATGGGTAAGACACCACTGGAAAGCGATAGTAGTTAGTGGAGGATCATAATACAAAATGACGAGTTGAACACCTAAGCATGGATAAATGCCTTTTCACGCCCCACAGCCAACAATGAGTGGGGTTGGGCACCTGAGCGTGAATAGATGAGTACCGTGCCCCACAGCCATCCGCCCTGTTGTTGTTTGGACATTGGTTTGGAGGTGACTGTTGAAGAAGTGAGGTGGGTGAAAGAAGAAAAGAGGATAGAGATGAGTTATCTGATTATAAGATGGAGATTACATATAGAAGTGATAGGCGTAAAATGATATGTAGGAGGTATAATGCGTGAGGTGAAAAAATGGGAATGTAAGGTACGCAAGAAAAATAGAAGGCAAAGATATGAGAGTTATGTTACAGATTGGATGATTATAACCGACAGATTAAAGCAAGAAGACAATGAAATACCTGGGCTGAAGGGGAAGATGTGATACGTAGTGGGGGATGGGGGGTGTGAAGTAAGTGATGAGAGGTTTAAGATAAATGATCTCACGTTTCTCTCTCTTAGGAACACACACACACACTGCAAAAGCAGAGTCTCTCTCTCT
>JAGKTI010005979.1:13799-34614 GCA_018397915.1 Birgus latro
TGGAAATATTTGTTGATTAGTCTGTGTAAAAGAAATATCACTGATGTTGCAGTTCGCATTTCATCCTCATTGATAATGCTGAAATAAATGACAAGATATAATTCACCAAATATGAATATTTTGGGAACGAAAACAGATATTAATTGTTTGGGTGCCTGTCCGAACGCAGCCTCGCTACCAGTGTGACTGTCAGAGGAAGTTAGGATGTCAGTATTGCTACGTAATTACAAAAAGTGTGTGTATGTCCCTTGTTTACTTTTACTAGTAACGACAGACCACCTAGAAAGGTTTCGTAATTATGCATGGTCTGTACGTTTATGTAACTCTCTCTCTCTCTCTCTCTCTCTCTCTCTCTCTCTCTCTCTCTCTCATTTCCCCGAAGACGCAGCACAAACACTTGACGTGTTCCCCACTCGAAAAGACAATCTAACTGCTGACGTACGGCTGAGAGGATGGCACGCCTCCCACTGCGAATATGAGGCGAGGATTTGCAGGGAGGAAGAGGTATGAGGGATGCGGGGTGGGTGAGGGATTAGGAGGAGGAAGAAACCAGTAGGGGAGGAGCAGGGAATCAAGAATGAGGAGGACAGAAAAAAAGAATACACAGACAGGTGAAAAAAGCCGCGGAAAAGAATGGAATGTGGAGGGATGAGGACTAACATGAAAGAACATGTATAAGGGACGAGGGGCGGTGTGAGGGGTGAAAAGGTGAGGGGGATGAAGTGAGATGAGGAGGAGTGAGGGATGATGTGGTGTGAGGAATGAGAAGATGAGAGGGATGATGGAGTGCGAAAGTATAAAGGATGAGGATGTAGGAATTGAAATGGTTAGGAGAGGTGTGAGGAGCTAGATATGGGGGATAAAGAGGTGTGAGGGATGAGGAGGTGTTGTGAGGAATAAGGAGGTATGAGAGATGAGGAGGCGTGAGGAATGAGGAGGTATGAGGGCTGTGGAGGTGTGGGAGTAAGGAGGTGTTGGGGATGAGAAGGTGTCGAAATGAGGTGTGAAGGATGAGGTGTGAGTGATTAGGAAGTGTTGGGGATAAGGAGGAATGAGGGATGAGGAGGTGTAGGAGATGAGGTGTGGGAGATGAGGAGATGTGGGAGATGAGGAAGTGTGAAGGATGAGGAGGCCTGGGAGATGAGGACGTGTGAGGGATGAGATGTGAGTGATGAGGAGGTGTGGGGGAGTAAGGAGGTGTGAAAGATGAGGAAGTGTGGGGAATGAAGAGGTATGAGGGATGAGGAGGTGTCAGGATGACGTGTGACGGATGAGGTGGTGTGGGGAGTGAGGAGGTTTGAGGGATGAGGAAGTGTGGTGAATGAAGAAGTATGAGAAATGAGGAGGTGTCGGAATGAGGTGTGAGGGATGAGGAGTTGTGGAGGATGAGTAGTTGTGGGAGATGAGGGGGCGTGGGGCATGAGGAGGTGTGAGGAATGGGGAGGTGTGAGGGATTCGGTGGTGTGAGAGATGTGGAGGTGTAAAAAATGATAGGGTGTGAGGGATATGGAGGTGTGAGGGTTATGGAGGTGTGAGGGATATGGAGGTGTGAGGGTTATGGAGGTGTAGGAAATGAGGAGGTGTGAGGCGAATGGAGGTGTGAGGGTTATGGAGGTGTGAGGGTTATGGAGGTGTGAGGGTTATGGAGGTGTAGGAAATGAGGAGGTGTAGGAGATGAGGAGGTATGAGGGGAATGGAGGTACAAAGGGGTGCAAAGGATTACAAAGGAAAGGAAACAGCAACAGACCTGTCGGTCCTCTCGTGGATGTTTGGTATAGTATTCTATCAGTTAATGACAGCGGTGGAAACGCAGGAAGGCTCCCCCACCCCCATCCACCATACCCTCTAAGCGAAGCCGGCAGGAAATAGTGAGAAGAACCACTATGCAGCATAGAAAAACTGTCATGGATATTTCATAGGAATGAGGGAAAGGAAATTTATTCTGCACTATCAACCTGAAAGCAAAGTAACATTAAGTCAACGTTATTTATCAGTGTTGTTAGTGGTAGGTGGTGGCGACCATCATCCACTCACTTCATGTAGTGCTGCCTACTTCTTCCTTAGCCTTTATCATTCTTTTTCTGTGCCTGCACTCCTTTCTTCCTACTTCTCCCATCTTTTTCTGTTACTTCTTATTGCTTTTCCTTCCATTACAGGTTGCTTTACATTGAGTGACAAGCCAAATGGTATCCTGTAAGCCATTTACAACGCTGGGTGGTAACCATATAATCAAACCATACGTGCTTCCTACGTGTCAACAAATGGGTTGGTGGAGGGTTAGTGCCCCTCCCTGTAAAACAAATAACTCAGAGTCAAATGGCCACCCCTTACGGGATTATGGCGTCTGGCAATAGATAAATAGATAGATAGTTCTTCGGATTGTATCATCCACGCTCTGAAAAAAAAAAAAAAAACGTTTATATATAAAGACATGTATTATTCAGGAGTAAACAGACTAAACTGTGGATCAGAAGACAGCTACTTATACAAGCAGTCTTTAAAAGTTACTACTGTATTACAGTATACTATATTAGAGGGCAATCTGTTCAGTATATTTACAACTCTATTAAAAAAATGCTTAGCTTCATGTGACTGAAACTGTTTGCCTACTATTTTATGCCCATTGTCTCAGATCCATGAAGACAAACAAAATATGAAAACATCATCAGGTCCATAAAAGAGCATCGGCTCAATGGACCGTGGCTTGCAAACTGTATATGTATTCACTGTACTTTTATATTATATTAAGCCAAATAAATGTATCAAGTATCAAGTATAAGTATCTAGTATAATTGGAGCTATCAGCTGTGAAGTATTTATCTTTAGCCATATTACTGTGTCCTTTGAATATTTTAAAAACTTGAATTAAATCTCCTTGTAACATGCACTTAGTTAAGGTAAAGAGGTTCAAGGCTTTTGAACCCTCCTCGTACTGTTATTTCTCAGTCTAGGTATCATTTTGATCACTATTCGTTGCACTATGTCAAGTTTCTCTATGTCTTTCTTGTAATAAGGCGACCAGAACAAGACACAATACACTATGAGTGGGCGTGCTAGAGAATTATACAAGGTGAGGAGGACATTTTCTTATTTGTATTCGAATGCTCTGTCAATGAATCCGATTAATTTCTTGGCTTTCTTAACATCCTCCGTACACTGTTTGCTTCGTTTTAGTTAATTTGTTATTATAATTCCTAAGACTTTTCATGATTGACATTGTCTAGTTGATTATGTTCATAGTGTAACTGGTTTTTCATTTCTATTTCCAATGTTTACCACCTTGCAATTACAAATATTAAAGTCCATCTGCCAGATGTGGGTCCTATTGAACACTCATTTGAGGTCAATCTGTATTGCCTGGCTCTGTATAGATATGTCTGCTCTGTTTCAGCTTCTGTATCATCAGCAAATTTGGATATCTTACAAATTAAACCCTCATGTATATCATTTAAACATTAAAATACATTAAAAACAGAATAGCACCCAATACTTAGTCCTGTGGCACACCACTAGTAACATCTTTAGAATCTGATTCTTTACCATCAATTAAGACTCGGTGTATGTTCTGTATGCCAATTATTGATCCATCCGAGAACAATGACTGAGAATCCATGTCCTTTCAGTCTCTGGAGTAGTCTTATGGCGAACGTTATCAATGCTTTTTGAAAATCGAGATGTAAAATGTCAACGGATCTGGTCTTATCATATACAGTGAATACATCACAGAGGAAATCCAAGAGATTCTCAAGGCAAGAGAGATTATTCCGAAAACAGTGATGTGAATCTTTGATGAGATTATTTATTGCCAAGTGCTTAACAAACTTTGCTTTGATAAAAGTTTCCAACAACTTGCAACTTGCGGACCACTATAGTTAAGCTTATTGGTCTATAATTTTCCGGATGCGATTTGTTCCCTTTTATTAAATATCGGGGCTGCATTTGTTGGTTTCCATTCATGAATCACCCTACTATTGCATAGTGATTTACTGAAGAGCTCAGCTTGTGACTTAGATATTTCATTCACTTTTTCTTTCAGAATGCATGGAGATATCTTATGTCGACCAGGTGTTTTATTCTCTTTAAATTTACCATTAGCAAATCATACATCATTCTCACTAACAGTAATGTCGCTAATAAGCTACCCTCTTCTAAGACAACAGGAAAAGCTGCGGGAATGGAATTTGTATTTTCACTTGTAAATACGGATGCAAAGAAAGTGTTGGGAATTTTAACCATCTCTGTTTCATCATCGGTATGCTTTCCATTATCTGGGACTAGTGGGCAAAATGTTGGTGATATTACCTTCTTGTTTCTGATGCAGGTGAGAAATTGTGTAGGGTAGGATTTACTGATAAAGACAATGTGAGCTTCAAACCAACTTTACTTTCTTACATTATTATTATTATTATTATTATTATTATTATTATTATTATCGATTCACTCTCATCTTAAATGTCAGGACCAACTTGCCTAGCCCCAGGTTCCTACGTCCCTCATGGGGCAACACAGGAGTAGGTGATGGCTGGATGAATGAATTATTATTATTATTATTTTAATACAAATACGAAGTAATGTGATTCGTGAAAGATGTTAAGTAAGGAAGTCGGTGGACACCATAATCGAAGAGAGTGTACTGAGATTGTATGGTCATGTGGAGAAAATGGATAACAATAGAGTGGTGAAAAAGGTATACCTGAGCGAATATGATGAAAGGAGGAGGCGAGGTAGGCCGAGGAGAAGGTGGAGAGATACGGTGGATGAATGTGTGAGGAAGAGAGGTTTGGAAGTCGGTGAGGCTAGGGAACTGACAAGAGATCGAGCTGGCTAGATGAATATTGTGAGGAGAAGTGGATGATAAGGGATTTGGCACCCCTTGTTAAGGTGGCAGCGTCCGGACTGACTTTATCGGATACGTTTATGAAGCTACAAAACGTGGTGAATGTTTTTGGCGTATCCGATAGAGCCAGGATTCTGGGGGCTTGAATGATGAGTGAATGGAAGCGTGGCCCATTGGACTGGGCAAATTTGGGCTGTCTGGACTTTGCTACTCCTCACCCTGCCCTAGGGTGGGAAAGGAGGTCCGGATGATGATGATGATGATGATGATGATGATGATGATGATGATTGATTGGATAATAGATAGATAGATTATTATTATCATTATTATTATTATTATTATTATTATTATTATTTTGTTTTTCGATGAAGAGCATCCTAGTTATTTTTATCACTTTCACTCTTTGTGGCAATAGTATCTCTGTGTGCAAGTTTCTTAGCTGACAGACAACGCTTATATTTTGCCATTTGGGTTTGATGTTTTTAGCAGGCCATCTGTTGTGCAATGGAATATATAATGTTACTTCTTTACTGAAAATATCTGTGGATAGTTTTCATGCTTCACTGATATCTATTGTTCGAACAATGGGATTCTAGTCACTAGAACCAATAATTTCCTTTAATTTTTGAAAGTCCACTCTCTTGTAGTCAGGCATTTTCTCGTAGCTAGCCCTGACATTGCCATCGCTGAATTTAATGTTGAATGTTATCATGTAATTGTTTCTAGTACTAAACTATTCCCTTACCATAACTTCATTTACTAAGATTTCCAGTGTGGTCAAAACCAGATCTAATTTGCTACCTCCTCTTGTTGGGCAGTCTGCCAACTGATGCAACGAACTTTCTTTCAAGATGATATACAGGTCCAATCCGTTGTGTGGCAATAGAGCCTCTCCTCATTGGCAACATGTAAATTAAAATCACCAAAGATTACAATACCAAGGGCACTACCCATTTCAGCAATTTGATTTTAAATTTCAATATCTGTGTTACAGAACTGTGCTGGCAAACATTTTAAAGTAAGCCAAACACTGTTTTTTATGAGTTATATTTCTAAGCTGGAGATAAATACTGTCATTATTATCAATAGAGGGCTTAGGAATAACGACTGAATGAAGTCCTACATTAATATGTAACACTGCAACATCCTTTCCTCTATTATTTCTCGCACTACTGAAAATGTAACCTGGTATATTGTACTCCACTAAAAAAAATTCATTGTTACTTGTTCAGCCGTGATTCAGTTATGCCTATTAAATCACAATCATCAGCAAGAACATGAGCCTCTAACTCAGAATATTTATTTTTGTGAAGTACGCACATTCAATAGAAAAGTCTTAGTGTCCTTGCCTCCATTAGTCTGGTTTTAATACATGACATCTACTTTGACTCGCACATAGGTCATTATGATGGGTGTTTTTGACAAAAAATGCATTGCAGCATTCAGTAGACGACCAAGACAATCAAAGCCAACAGCATCTAAGTGGAGAAAATCATGTACAAACAGAGTTTGCTGCTTCTAGAAGTGATTCCAGGTGCCCACGAACTCAATACCCTTATGTAGACAAAGCAACCTAATACGATTATTCAAGTAAAAAGCCTAGTTACAAATGACGTTGCTTTGTGCAATCCTGAGAAGAACACCCAAAAGGAAAGTATTTGGTTTTACCTTGTAATGCTGAATCGTCAACTTGAGTTTGCTCAGGAGCTCTCTAGACCCAGTTCACATCGTATCACAGGTTTCTGCATGTATGATAATCAGGCTTTCATTAGTTGCACCTTCCAAAACAGCTTCTATGTCCTCAGTTACAGTATCAAATCTGGCACCTGGAATGCAATATTGCCTTCTTTAACCCCTTCGTGGTCGCCGCTTGGCTGATCAATGGCCGGTGGCATCGTTTGAGAGCAGCCTATAAAAATGGCGAAAACTTTTGGGAAGTGAATGAATGTTCTGAAAGTCTTTAGACTGACCTACACTACACTCCCATACACCCCATCAAGCAGTTCAGAGCCTGCTGCTGTGATGAGTGGATTGTCGATTTTTTCACTCCCAGCCATGCCTAACAAGCACAGCTACACCCATTATCTCGACCCAGGCAGAAAAGATCATCTTCGTCCTCTTTTGCAAAACACACACAACCACCTGTTTATGATTATGAACTAATACAGGCACAAACAAAAAAGTCATGATAATAAGTGAAAAATACATTTTTGTTTTGGTATCCACCTATTTGCTCAAGTTTGTTGTAATGGTTTGGATCATTCGATGCAGTGCTACCTGTAGAAAACTGTGAAAACTTTCGGGAAGTGAACGATCACCTGGGACATGAGACTGACCTTCAGTTCACCCTCTCACATATCCTCTCTCAGACTCTCAGTTCACCACCTGCTGATGTGATGTGTGGGTGTATGATTTTTTCGCTCGTGGCCATGCCTAAAAACACATTGTTACACCCATTATCTTGACCCAGACAGAAAATATAATCTTTTTCCTCCCTTGCAAAACACACACAACCACCCAGTTTACAAGACGGCAACATAAATTGATAAAGAAAGGTGAAAGTGTTATCATGGAAAAAATACGTTTTCCCTCGCCTGTAAACGTATTTATTTCTGCTTTGTCTCTGTATTCGTAATCATTTGATTTATTCGTTGTTTTGAAACGATTATAGTTTTAGCCATGCACGTCGTATGGGACCTGGAAGTTACGACTCAACTTCCGTATTGCTAATCGGATCTGACCCTCCACTTTCATCTTCCGTGGGAGAGCCTAGCCTCGGAGAACATGCAGTTTTCTCATTTAGGACTGAATATTCAACCCTTTCACTCCTTTTTCCAAGCATGGGCACAACAATAACATAAAAAATAACTCGAACCATAAACATATTTTATATAAAAAAGGTGAAAAAATATTCATAATATTGTTGCATCCCCAGTTCCCACACTGCCACAGACTCCAACAGCAGTAGTGCAGTATAGGAAGGACTTTGCACAGTGAGTTGTTCTTCCTATGGTCAGCCTTTAGGTGTACAGCACACAAGATCAGCTGAGGCGAAGATAAACACTGGCTTTTTAAAGTTGACTGTCTTTATTATCCAAATTATTTCACTTAGTGCTTTCCAGCTTCACTTCACTATTCACACAAGCCCTGGAGCTATACGAACTTTACGAACTGCAGTTACACTTACTGCCTAACAACACTGCTTTCACAAGTACCAATATATACAAACTTCACTGACACTGCACCGACACCCAACTAAACTTAACTCAGACTGACTGCGGCCCAACTAATCCTTAACACTGCTAGTGTCTCATCCCCTTCCTTATATAACCTTGCATTGCTCGAGAATGATCTATTTCTCCACAGTTCTAGTATGTGCTGGACCTAACCCGCTCCTAGCAACACAGTTACCAATTAAAAGACATCAAACATGCCAGAGTCTTCTTACATTACATAACACTCTAAATCATTTACCAAACGAATAAAATTACATAATTTAAACAATCATGTAAATAAAACATTATAGAGAAAAAAAGCATAAAAATTAATGCAAAACTTACGAAATAACTATGCTCAAACAGCAGGCAAACTGGCAACTCTGACTCGTACCTATATTGGAACTAGCCTACCGCACAGAACACCGAGAAAATTCTCGAACACCTAACTGGCAAAAACCACTTCATAAAAATATATATATATTTTTTAACCATTCCTAACATATTATGTACTGAAATCATTCGATATCATCATATCTCATATATCCGCATCATTTCAGCATCATTCGCATTGTTTTGAGGGGCGGGGAAAAAACAAGCAACACCTGTGTAGTTGCACCGAAGCATCACGTAGCTGCGGCAGAAATCGGTTGCCAATATTTCTGCAACTTTCGCACTCCATTGCAAGCCACAGAATGGGTGTAGGAAACTGGGATTTGCACTGTTAGGTGCGTCTGAACTTTCTCTTCAATATGGCAAGCAAAAAAAAATCGATTTTCGAAACGTCAAAAAATGGCCCCACATCGGCCTGGGGTGCACGAAAAATTCCACCGCATCAGCCACGGAGGGGTTAAGTCGATGCCCTGCCACTGAACTCCACAATGTATCTACGGATAATCAAATCCCCCACCGGTAAAGCCTGATGAGTCTCTTCATTATAGTTGGCCAATATCTTAAATTTATTTTAAGTAGTGACTGGGAGGATGCATTACATCCTTGTTACCCTTGCACCATTTCGTACTAGCTGCAAATTGTTCTGTTCAGATGAGGGTTGGTTAGTTTCAGCTGTAGGAGGGAGGACAACGTCAGCGTCACTTTGGGCAAGACCAGTCCTTGACCAAAGAGTGTTGATTTCCTCCACACTGTTCTCAACGTTGTTAACAACAAACTCCTCCAACCTACCAACTCAGTGAGTAAGGATATTAACTTTGTTAGTAGCTTCAGACGGCTTTTCCTAACGGTCATGGTGGAATTTTCGCATCCTGAAAAAAGAAGAGCCGTCAGTGAAAAAAGATGCAGTGAAATTACTTGAGCAGGCTGTGCTCATTACGTTCCAGGACATTATGAAACGTGAAGGTTAATAAAAAAAAAATAAAAAAAAACTCTGGCAAATAAATAAATGAATAATTTAAGCTGAAGTTACTAATCAGTACAACTATCTAAAACGGATTATTTAAAAAAAATAGTTTTTCAGTATCATAAAACAGAAATTTTACCTATCACAGTAGGTTTTTGCTAGCAACAACTGAGGTTATTCTTACTGTACATTTACTGGGGTGTAGAGGAAGTATTGTGGCTACCTGTAACAAGATGAATTTTTAATTTGGTTACTGCGGTTGCAAAAGAATGCAAACATAGTTAAGTGATAATAAAGTATGAATTTAGCAATCAGCTGAGGAAAAAACACTTGGAAAACATTCACAGTACACACGCAGTATAAGTAATATCTGCAAATTAGAACATTACTAAAATTTGAATAAGCAGTTCATGAAAACTATTACAATAAATAATGCTGTTTTTGTGTATTTCTTAACCTGCTGTCAAAAGTGAAAATTTGTTGTCACCTGGAATGAAGGTACTAAAAATTAGCTAACACCTGAAATGCAAGGGCACTGAAATAATAGTATAGTAGAAAAAGGAAGAAAAATTTACCTGTAACTTAAATGGTGTTATTTGCATACGAAAATATTTATGTGTGTGGCAATTAGCGAAGTTAATATCCTTACTCGCGGAGTCGGTATGTTGGAGGAGTTTCTTGTTAACAACGTTGGGAGCAGTCTGGAGGGGAGCAACACTGTGGTCAAGGACTGGTCTTGCCCAAAGTGACGCTGACATTGTCCCCCGTCCTGTTGCTGAAACTAACCAACCCCCATGTGAACAGGACAATCTCCAGCGAGTGCGAAATGGTGCAAGGGTGACAATGACGCGACGCATCTTCCCAGTCACTGCTTACAATAAATTTTAGATACAGGCCAACGTTGATGAAGAGACCCATCAAGCTTTACTTTTGGGGGATTTGATTGTCCGCGGATGCCTTGTGGAGTTCAGTGGCAGGGCATCAACTTATTGAAGGCAATATTACATTCCAGATGCCAGATTTGATAATGTAACTGAGGCCGTAGAAACGGTTTTGGACGGTGCAGCTAATGAAAGCCTGATTATCATACATGCAGAAACCCGTGGTATAATGTGAACCTGGTCTGAAGAGCTCCTGAACAAGTTCAAGTTGATGATCCAGCGTTACAAGGAAAAAAAATAAAAATATTTTCCTTCTGTGTGTTCCCAGGATTGCACAAAGCAACGTCTTTTATAACAAGGCTTTTAACTTCAATAATCGTATTAAGTAGCTTGTTTACAAGAGGGTATTGAGTTCGTAGACACCTGGAATCACTTCTATAAGCAGCACATGATTTTCTCCACTTAGAAGAGGTTGGCTTTGATCGTCTTGGTCGTCTACCGAATGCTGCAGCGCATTTTTTTTTTTTTTTCAAAACCCCCCATCATAATGGCCTATATGTAAGATGCAAGTCAACATAGATATCATGAATCATAATCAGACTAGTGGAGGCAAGGACATTTGGTTTTTCTCGTGAATGTGCGTACTTAGCAAAATAAATTTTCTTCGTTAGGGGTCATGTTTTTGCCGATGATTATGATGTAATAGGCGTAACAGAATCATGACTGAACACGTAACAACGAAATTTTTTAGTGGAGTACAAAATACCAGGTTACATTTCCAGCAGTGAGAGAAATAATAGACCAAAGGGTGTTGTAGTGTTACATATTAAAGTAAGACTTCGTTCAGTCATAATTCCTAAGCCCCTCTATTGATAATAGTGGCAGTATTTATCTCCAGCTTAGAAATATAACCCATAAAAAATATTGAATAAAGAGGGAGTTATCTTGCAGCAAAGAATTAAATGATGCGATAAAAACTGGCTTTTTAAGTGAAACAAAGGG
This sequence comes from Birgus latro, assembly GCA_018397915.1. Taxonomy (NCBI): domain Eukaryota; kingdom Metazoa; phylum Arthropoda; class Malacostraca; order Decapoda; family Coenobitidae; genus Birgus; species Birgus latro. The sequence continues at coordinate 25,092 of JAGKTI010005979.1, forward strand.
AGACTGTACCTGTTAAAGTATTCTAACTCGCCATGAGATAAGAGAAAAGAAAAATTGTTAACAAAGTCGCCCAAACAAAGGTTGGCTAGTGGCGGGAATGTGCAATCAAAACAAACAAAACTCTTCTCACTAGATATCGGTGTACATGGGATATAAACTGTTCTCTCTGGTTAAAGCAGTAAACAAAACAAAGAGAACATCACTCACTCACTTAAACACTGTGCACAAGGGAAGGCTTGAAACTCAATACACTAGATATATTGGGCCAAACGTTGCAGCTATTTACACCCTCGAACACAAAGGCGCCAACCACAATTACAAGGAGTGCCACAAACTGCAAAACAAGGATCGTTTCCACACTACATTTTAACACACAACAGTACACTGAATTGACTGAAACGCTGTAACACTCAAAACTGAAGCTCAGCTCCAACAAAAACACGTCGGTAAATTAGAAAATTCCACTCAACCTACAAGGGCTGCAGTCATCCTTTTTGGCGCCAAACATAAACGAACAGTACAGGGCAAAGTTTACCACAATATGCAAAAACCCTACCATATACGTTGGATTTTCCCATTTTTCACAGGAAAAATATGTTCAAGACACTTGTACACACGGATGTAGCCTTTGCACACGAAATATTCACTCAAATTCACTCAGTTCTTTAAAAAAAAAAATGGTAGTTGGTAGAGCACCGACATCCGCCTCGAGAGGGGTTAGCGAGAGAGGTTAGCGGGGGGGGGGAGGGGGGAGGGGGATGAGAAGGGGTGAGGATTGAGGAGTGAGAGATGAGGAGTTCTGCGGTATGATGAGGTGCGAGGGACGACGAGAAGCGAGAGATGAGATGTGAAGAATACGGTGCAAAGGAATGGGAAATGTAGAAAATGAAGAAGGGAGATAGAAAGGAGGGGATGTTTAGGTGAGAAAGAAAGGAGTGTGAACAATGAGCAGAGGCGTGGGTGTGAGGAGGAGAGGTGTGAGGAGCAGGGTGAAGAGGGGAAGTGAAGTGGGTAACAAGGGGAGGTTTCTGAGTGAGATGAGAGGTGTGAGGAATGGGGATTAGAGGTTAAAGCGTGAGGAGGTGCGAGGGTAAGGAGCGGACGAGCAGGAGTGAGAGATGTGTAGGGGATGAAGAAGGGAGAGGATTTTTTTTTTTTTTATCAATTTATGACTCCCAAGGGGTGACATACTTGGTAACAGGACCATGAGGCCAAGTATAATGTACAGAGGAACTCGTGTCTCGTAGGTACACTGTTTTGTTACATAGATATATTAGAGTTTACAATACAGGAGTTAGCGTCCACCAAAGCATTATGTACAGTGGACTGAATGTCTCGCAGCGCACGCTGTTTTGTTACATAGATATACTGGAGTTTATAATTCAGGAGTTAGTATCCACCAAAGTATTATGTACAGAAGAACACGTGTCTCGCAGGACACGTTGTTATGTTGACATGACATGTAGAGGTGTATGGTATGTAGGAGGACTGCTGGGCCTTGATAGCAGGCTGTGAAGCCTATGCCCAGAATCGGACACATTAAAAAAAATAATAATAATAATGTTACATAGATGTATTGGAGTTTACAATAAATTTGGTGAAGTTAGCATCCACCAAAGTGTGGACGTCGCACGAGAACGATATCTAAATGATTGTTTGTGAGTAGATAATTACATATATCAGTCAGGGACTGTTCCTGAGACAGTTGGTCCCTGACTGAGGGTCACTCAAGACAGTAATGTTGAAGGTTGTCGGCGTTAGGATGGTCACATAGTTTGCAGGAGGAGAAGTGAAGCACGTCCCCTGTCTCAGAGACTTGCCAGACAGGACGATATCCTAGTCAAAGTCGAGCAGAAACAACATTGTGCCTGCGAATAATAAGTCCATGTTGACAATACTTGGGAGGAGATAGACGGAAGTAGTCGTAGTGTTGGATGGACACACTGTGAGTCCACTCAGCATTCCTGCAATGGAGTGTAGGGATATGGGCGGCTGAATGTATCGTCTGTTTGTAGCAGAGGAGGAAGGATGTAGCGTCATCCGGTACAGGCATTCCATAGGTATTTTTCGCAAGGAGGTCAACAATGTCATTGGCTACAATTCTGAGAATCCACAAGAACTGCATGGTAAGAGAATTTTCATGAGCTGAATCGAACTGACATAAGATTTGTTGAACCAATCGGTGGCATGTGGGTTTTGGAGACGAGATGGCTTGAGGGGCAGACCGAGAGTCACAGATAACTACACATTCACTCTTCACTGAGGCAGGAGACTAACTGCATTCAAGAGTCCCTGTACCTCACAGTAGGTAAAGCTAGATGAGTTCGGTAGTCTGTGGCCAACCCAGCCTCCTTCTGTTGGGTCCAGTCTGGTAGTAGATGGCACATCAAGCACTCCCATCTGCATGCAGGGAACCATCGATGTAGAGATGGTGCACGGCAGAAACTGAGGAAGACACTCTTGTGATGATCTCCAGAGCTAGGTGTTTTTGAAGGAGTGATAGGTCTGCCTTGGAGGTGGGAGCAATACAGGCTTCGAAATCAGGAATCCTCCAGGGAGCCGGACCATAATCCACTTCTGCAACAGGAATATTAATATCAAATCATTGTAGGATGGACAGGCTGTATTAACAAGTGTGTGGAAGCTTGGCAGAAGTGGAGGTCGAGGTGCAACAGGGTCAAGTGAAGTTCTAATGACATGAGAATAATGAAGGGCAAGATGGGGAGAGCGAAGGCATTTGACACTGAAGTAAGAGACATTGGCGTAAATTCTCTCAACAAGAGGGGAAAGATTAAGCTGAGTTTGCATGATGACTGTTCTAATGGAAATAGGACAGCCCAGGATGTATGTCATTGCTTTATTCTGAAAATTTTCAATGGGTTCTAAGATGTCCTCGGGAAGTGACTGAGAACAGGGAGAGGTAATTGACACCTGAACTTAAGACCACAGCGATAGAGATTCTGGCAGCACTGTTGGTGAGCCACTTCAGGAGCATTAAACGCTTCTGCAGCCGATCTAGAAGGTCTCGGACAATGGGATGAACACGTTGCCTTACAGGTATGGTTGGGATAATCCATACAGGTGCACCCAGGTAAAGGTATTGCCTGCACAAGGGGATGACTCTACAGTGAATTTTGGAAGAGCTCATGGGTTGCAGGAAGAGAAGATTCAACTTATTTCTGGGGAGAGATTGAGGCCACAAGTGTAAGATGATGGATAGAATGACTGAAGGAAGCACTGGAGATCTTCTAGAGAGCTGGAGTGGATGCAGATTTCATCAGCATAACAGATAACAGTAGCTCTGGGAATGTTGGGAAGAAGAGAGAGTAACCGGTGCATAAGGATATTAAAAAAAAGAAAAATGTCCTTATGGAGTGCTGAGTCCAAAGGCCTTGGAGGAGCTACATGTGCCCTTAAAATGGACACGTGAGGTTCTTTTATGGAGGTAACCCCATTTCCATCTCAAGAGATTTCCTTGGAAACGAATTTCCGCCAGCTGATCAAGGATGATAACTCTGTTTGCTACATCAAAGGCATTTTCAAGATCAATGGATGCCCACAGCCCTGGTGAGGCAGAGGAGAGTACAGAGTTCTGCTGGACAGTGGTGTGCACTTCTTTGCGGCAGGAAACCATACAGTCTGGGTGAGAGTTTGTCCTCCTGTTGAAACAGGAGCCGGGTAAGGAGAAAGTGTTCGAGTACCTTGCTGAAGCAGAAAGGGAGGGAAATAGGCCTGCATTTGTCAGTACTAGGTTTCAGAATGGGCAAAATCATCTGGAGGTCCAGGCATTAGGTACATATCCATTATGGAAGCAAAGATCGTAGAGTTGTAGTAGGGGGTTGCCAGGGACTCTCATAAGTAGGCAAAGGACAAGGTAAGTGGTGCCATCCTTCCCGGGGGTACTATTGCCTTACTCCTAGTAAGAGCACATCGCAATTCTTCCTCAGTTATCAGCATGTCATCATCTTCATCTGCCTTCAGTAAACGCAGCCATCAGGCAGAGAGTGCGGAGAGTTTGCTGGGAGGAGAGTGTATCTTGAATATGTGTGGGAAGGTTGCATGCTTGTGATTGTTCTGACCATGTATTAATAAGATCTTGCGGGTACTCAGCTGGGCTGTGGTGGAGAGCACTCCAAGGTTTTTTCCTGACAACCTTGTTTATTAGATACAACATGGATCCCACATTCATCTTATGGTTGATGCTATCTGCGAACTTCCGCCAGGATTCAGTATGAACGCATTACTGGAAGGCAAATGCATTGTCTCTTGATGCCTGGTACTGGTGCAGACGGTCAGGTGTTGGTTGCCTCTGGAAAGAGAGACCATCTTCCACCACCTTCCTTTCTGCTTGGAGGATGCACTGATCAAGTGTCTAATAATGAGCTTCAGGGCAACGTTTAACATAGCGGCTGTGGAAGCCATGTGTGGAGTTTACAAGGGAGGAATATAAGTTATCAGGTGACCATAAATGAAATGTGGGGAGGAAGTTGGAAATGTATGAGGTGTACAGAGGGCAGTCCTTAGGAGGAATGGAAATGCAAGTGCGAATGTGAGGAGGGGAAGGTCCAACAGGGAGGGAGTAGCGAAAGCTGAGGGCAATGTGGTCCGAGAAGAGGGTAGGGATGGAAGAGCACCTGATTTGGAACGGCACTAGCGCAGATGCTACGATGTGATCAAGAGCACCTCCACGAGTTTGCCAGTGTCCCACTGAATGAGCTAGTTGCAGTGGATGTATTCAAGAAGAGGAAGCCCATTGTGATTTGGATTAAGAGAAAGGTCACCCAGAGCATGGTGTCAGGCATTAAAGTTGCCCATGTAGATCATGCCATGAATTGTAGGAGTGGGGAGGGCAGGGAGATTAATCCTTCCAGGGGCAGAATAGACAATACATAAGCGGATCCCACCATCGCCCACTGCGATCTCAAAAGGACCATTGCCCACTGCGACCTCAAAAAGCTAAAAGGTCGCATCATCATCTACAGAGCAGCAGAGAAGTTGATGTAGTCTGGAGGAATTAATTTAGCTAATGAGACCATTTCTGAAGAGGTGGACATACGAAATGTAGTCAGTAAATGAGGGAGACTGTTCCCCAGGTAGAGGACGACTAACAAAAGCTTCTTGAATATAATATGTGGGTGATGGCGACATACATAGCTCTCGAATGCAGCAAGTTTCGATTGACTTCTGATTCCACAGGCATTTGCTTCGCAAAATTTATGGTTAGGTTTCCAAGAGTCACACGAGGATGAGAAGGTAGCATGAGCACAGCTTTGTGGTGTAGTATGTGTGGGATCCTTAGGTGAGAGATCAATGATTCTCTCAAGACGAGAGGCAATAGCATCCAGCTTCTCCATGAGGGTTGTGACAGTAGTGATGATAACCTGATGAGACTCAACAAGAGAAGTGAGTGTGCTTTTGGTGCTGGTGTGCTGACTGAACATGCCAACGATTTGTGCCTCAATGGCATCAAAGTGTACTGTAAGCACTGTGCACCTAGGCATCAGAGAGGCAACGGCTTTATGGAACGTAAGTACTTGTGCAGAATCAGGAGTGAAAGAAGAGGCAGGTGAGGTGGCAGCGTCTCGTGGCGGTGGCGGTGGTGGTGGTGGTGGTGGTGGTGGTGATGTGTGTGGTAGCATGGCCATAGTAGTCGTGGCAGGGGCTGAGCATTTGACTGAACCATGCCACACATTGGCTCCTGGCTTATAACAAGGACATCTCCACTGCGAGGTGTCCGATACTGGTAAGGGTAAAGGTTCCGAAGTACAAGTGGTAGCAGCAGTGGTGGGTGGTGAAGGGGTGCGATATGGGCAAGTCCAGGAGGCATGGCTGACAGCACACCACTCACACTTCGAGGCAGATCAATAGCATGATATATGTCCGATTCCCTAGCATTTGAAGCACTATGGCTGTTCGTCCTTCATCCTGCATAGCTTACAGACAAGAGAGACAAGGGACGAAACTGAAATTGGCAACTGATGGAGGAGGGTCTGGGAGATACCAGGTGACAACAAGTCTGTTGAGGGGTGTCCATTTTGATGGACACGACAAGCAGTGTAGATGCCAGAGAGTTCTTTGGCCATGGAAGGTCAGCGCCAACAGGGCAGTGGGTGATGAGATAGGTAGGGATCTTACAGGGCCGGTCGACTGAGTCCTGAACATCCACTCGTTACCCCGTATGTGATGTCCGTACGTCGTCTTGAGATATAGACGAAGCGGGAGGTGAGAGCAGACATCTTAACCTCAGCTAGCTCCCGATCGAGACGGAACGTCTTGGTAACCTCAGATAGTCAATGAAGCTTCATATCGACAATCGGGTACTCTTTGAAGAGGCGTTTGAAGTACTCAGCTCAGGGAGCAAATACTGAAGGAACTGATGCAGGCCGAGAAGGCGTCTTCTGAGGAATGAGGCGTGGAAGGAAGTGATCAGGAAACTTGCACTGAGTAGAAGTCTCATTGCACTTGGATGTTTTTGCAGGAGACAGTGGTTCACTGTTGATATCCGAAGCAGGGCGTTTGGGGAAGATGGAGCCCTGGGTGACATGATGGGGAGCTACAAGTTGAGGCAGCCTGGGAGTCACCGTAACTGCAGTAGATTTGGAGTCCTGGTGTCAATGAAGGTAAAGTGGGGGCCATGCTTCCTCAGCCGGGACGTCATCGTCACTGAGAGCTAGGTCGACCTCAAGATCAGTGAAGGTGGCAGGTCCAGAATATTTCATATCGCCCAAATAGGGTAGCGTTCAGAGCAGGGACAACACCTACACCAGTGGAGTGAAGTTGGTACGTGTGCTCGGGCAGAGTGACGTACCCATGTCGTTACTACACATCACGCTCCTCCCATTGCAGGTGCGCAGACACAAGAACATTCAACCGGATAGGACTGGCCAGGGTGTTTAGGTTTTTATGTAAAAAATATTGGCAAAGTCCAAAAACCCTTAAATTTCCAGGTGACACTACACTAAAGACTAGGTCCTACAATAGCTCTCTGCCTAGACTGGAGGGTGGCAGCTTGTTAGATCCTTCAGAATTTTGCCAAAATCAGGAGAGCTTTCTCACGGGTGTGTTTACTTGCTGGGAGCGCCATCTTCCTCCTCGAAGGGAGGGGAGGTGAAACGCATTGAGAGGGTAGGCTGTGAGGGGCGAGGGGGTGTGAGAGATGAGACGAGGTGTGGAGGTGAGAATGAACGAGGGATGAGGAGGTGTGAGGGTTGAAGGTGGGATGTGTGTAGGAGAGTAATGCGTGGGAAATGAAAGTGAAAACGACTTTGGTTGGAACCTGATGAGGCGCGGGGAGAAAAGAGAGATGATTATGGGAAAGGAAGAGGTGGTGACGGAGAGGGAGAAAAGACATATTAGTGGGGGAAGAGAGGAAAGGAGAAAGTTAGGGATTGGGGGGAGGGGAAGTAGGAGAGAAAAAAGAAAAGGGAAATGAAAATTGGAGATAGAAAAAAGGCTGAAACAAGAAGAGGAACCGATGGAGGGAGTAATCGAGGTGAGGGAAAGGAAAGAGAGGAAGAGAGGCTGAGAAAAGAAGATTAAGAAGGAAGAAGAGGGGAAAAAAAGAGGAGAAAGAAAACGTAAGGAAATAAAAGGAAGAATGATGGGAGGTGGAAGAGAAGGTGATGGAGGATGAAAAGAAGGTAAAGAGAGAGAGAGTCAAAGAGAAAGTGGAGCAAATTGAAGAAGACTGAGGGGTATAAGGAGAGAAGGATGCTTCAAAGAAAAATGTAAAAATAAGGATAAATGGTGCAGAGAAAACATATAAGCAGGAGAAAGCGAAGTACAGTTACGAAAAGACATATGTAAATAAAATACATCTGAAAATATATAATATACATTTTCAGCAGGAAGTTCAAGCAGGAGTCGTAACCACCAACATTATCATCCGAATCATAATCATCACTGTCACGCAGTGTTATATTGCTGTCTGAGTCACGTAAACCCGAGGATTCGTTTTCATAATTATAATAAAAATTAAAACACAGTACATCCAGGTACTGGAGAAGGCAGTCAATAATCCAGAGTTCTGTCTGCCAACCCGCTCTCAGCTGTGTCTCTCCGATGACTCCTCTTACATCCCCATTCACACTCCTCACCTCAACTTTCACGCTCCGATTTCACACGCAGATGACCGTGTGACATTCATTCAGCATGAGTTTGCAATAGTAACTAACATTTTCTTATCCCTGAGAACAACAATGCTTATGAAAATAGGCTACTAATAATGGTAAACTTAAATACAGTACATAAATTTTTTCTCTAACCAAATCACTAGACAATTAAACATATACTCGAAACTAGATTCACAGTTCGAATTTGATTTTTTAAACCTTGTTCACCCAAGAAACCCTTGTGACTAACCCACACCACCATACAGAAAAGGGAAACATTTAGTAACAAAAGCTTACTCAACCTTATAAAGGACAACATTTTGCTATAAGCAACACAAATACAATGCTAATAAAAATTTATCTATACAGTATACCCAGGCTGTTTCCCCTCCAACGGGGGGTGGCCAAGACAGGAAAGCAAACGCACGAAAATACTCATCCATACACACACATTTACTCGTAAATTAGCCTCTGTATTTTCAGTTTCTACAATAAGGTTGGGCTATAAACATGGCAGGAAAAGTAAACCCATTAAACTCCCACGAACAAAATAAGTATCAAACACACGAAAGGAGGGCTGCTCAGTATGTAATGCCGAATGATTAATTTATGACTGGCTAAATTGAACCTCAAGGCAGTAAGCTTGCCTTTGGCCTAACAGTCAAACGATTACTTAATTGTGAGTGTGAACATCATCTCCCAACTTCGTACTGTTACAAATAGGGTGGAAAGGAGCAAGAGACAGAAAAAGGAAAACCATAATGAAAAAGAACCACCGGCAGACAGAAAACAGAGAAAATTATAAAACTGAGAAAAGAGAGAAGGAAGAAAGTTTATACTGGCTTGCTGAGATTGTGTGAGTGTATTAAATGGGCTATCGTGTTCACCACACCTTTATTTGAGAGAGAGAGAGAGAGAGAGAGAGAGAGAGTGTTCTGTTTCAAGATTTATAAAGAATATAATATGTCTGANATGGATGGGAGGAGAAGAGGGGTAGTAAAGAGAAAAGATAGGGTCAATCACCAGCGATAAGGAAAAAAGAAAGGAAGGAGGAGGGAGAGGGGAAGAAAGAGAGAGAGAGAGAGAGAGAGAGAGAGAGAGAGAATGTTCTGTTCCAAGATTTCCAAAGTATAACATATGGCTGATATCGCATAATGAATTATTCTGCATATAACTGAAAAGATTTAGGTGGATAGCCAGTAAATCCATTTCCATCACGACTAGAAAAAAAAATAATTTTGTCCACGTATTCTCTGTTTTTCATAAAAGCAGACGAATTTTAAGTGAAGGAAAGAATTGACGTCAATATCCTTTATATTTTCAGGTCGAGACTGAATGTAAGAGAATGAGGTTGATTTTTGTACTTTCAAGCAAATTTACAGCGCTCACAGTCCTCCAAAATCATGCTTATA
>JAGKTI010005980.1:0-14576 GCA_018397915.1 Birgus latro
ACTCTGCCCATAGGTTAATCTCTTTGATATATCAGGGAGGAGAGTGATGGACGTGCTCTAAGTGTGAAGCAGACGCAGTGGAATTGTAGACGAATTTAGGAAACTGACTGTGTGTTTAATTCTTCTGTTTTACTCTGGCGCTTTCCCTCTCTCTCTCTCTCTCTCTCTCTGCAGGGACGATCACTCACTTCATTATTTCCCCATGTATCATCCATCCCATTCATTTCTTTCACCATTCATTTCTACCACTCGTCGTTCCTCTCACTCACTTCTTTCATCATTATCCACTGTCATTCACGCCATTCACATCTTTCATCACTCATTTCCTTCATCATCTCCCAGCATGTCATTAGGAATATCCACTTCTTTCACCCTTAACGTCTTTCATTATTTCCAGTCTATCATGCATGTTATTTATCATTCATTTCCCACATCCTTCATTCACTTTTTTTGTTTTTGTTTTTCAATATATGGGTAATGTATGCTCGGTTGAACACAGGGTAGTCCATACATTGCGCTTTTCAGTCTTGCGTTTTGTGGGGACGGCTCAGTTTGGTATGAGAATAGGACATTTTTGTGTGCCTCCTGACTTTTGAAATTAACGATGCTATTAGTGGAATAACACACACACACACACACACACACACACACACGCACACACAGGCATGAAAAGGGGAATGGGAAATAGGAAATGATGCAGGCTAGACACTGGTAATGTTGACTGAGCCGTACTTGCAACACACGAGAGATGATCTGCCTAATATATGAACAGCCCTATATTAATGTTATAAATATCGCCTTTATCTTTTTTCAGGAACTGAGGTAAGTGACAAGATTACTTCAAGTCGATTGAGCCTTTTTTGAGATTACTTAAATTTTTTGGAAGGTAAATTTAAAAAATAGAACTTAATTCCTCTGTTACATATATAATCAATGTTGCATATATATACTTTTCATATAGGTTTACTGAATATTGAGAAATTGTCACTGGAAAATTGTTGGATGCTGTAGCTTTTACCTAGATATAAACATTCTGCAATTTTTCACTCAAAATGACTTCTAGTAATGGTTCCTTGTCCTAAAATACTATCCAACTTCTTTACGTGATATAAGTTTTAATAATAGCCGCTGGTCCTAGAAATATTTTTTTTTCTTCCGCTAAATATTACGAGCATCAACCACATTCACTGAACTAAAACATAATCTTGTTTTACCACTTCATAACCAGTGCCAAACAGGAGCTCTAAAGAATAAACAGCTCTATTTCTCACTCTTTCTCTGGACTCTAAAGCTCTACCCAATCCCCAACAGCCTCTGGGTATCCTCTCCATCCTAGAAGAGGAGTCCATGTTCCCCAAGGCCACCGATAAGTCCTTTGAGGAGAAGCTGAAGGCCAACCACCTGGGCAAGTCCCCCAACTTCATCAAGCCCAAGCCACCCAAGCCAGGACAGGCCGAGTCTCACTTCGCCATCGTCCACTACGCCGGTACTGTTCCCTACAACCTTACCGGGTGGCTGGAGAAGAACAAGGACCCTCTCAATGACACTGTTGTGGACCAGGTAATGTAGACAAGAACTTTACTGAGCATGAGTCTTCCTTATTAGACATTATGTTCTCACTTTACCATCGTTCTCTATAGCAGTACCGTGTCTTACAATCTCATCAGGTGGATTGAGAACAAGGACCCTCTTAATGACACAGCTGTTGATCAGGTAACTTGCCCACCTGCTTTTCTATCACTGAATGGCACCGTTTTAGGGCAGGTAACATCTACGTTCACTGTACTGGCACCGTACCTTACAATCCCACCAGGTGTGTAGAGAAGAAAAAGGATCTCAATGACACTGTTTTGAACCAGCTAATATAATACGTACACGATCTTTACTAAGCCTGCAGATGAGAGGCAGTAACTTTAAGCCTTCTCTTTTTTCAACTTGAGTTTTCTATACCAGGTATTTTATTTACGGATTTGCTTAGGCTTGAGTTTCGAGACTATTTTACTTCCTTTCAGTGGCAGCGGCTGACCAGATAACATAAACTCGCACATGTACGCTACTGACCCAGGGTTTTATTTACCAGGTGTTTTATTTGGGTATTTCTTGATTCTGAGTTTTCGTCATTGAGGAAAAATTACACGAATTTCTACCGGGTCTGACATTTCTTTCCGAGGCAAAATATTTAAGGTTTTTATGAAGCCTGAAAATTGCTCAAGACTGTGGTGCATCAGGTAAAAATTAAATAGTAAAAATGGACTAAGATCTTCATGACTACCCACTAAAATCTCCTCGTCTTCCCCCAACAGATGAAGAAGGCCGCCAATAGTCTCTCTGTTGAAATCTTCTTTGATCATGCTGGCCAGTCTGGAGCCCCTGAAGTTGCTGGCAAGGGTGGTAAGTGTTTCCTATACCCTGTTCACTATAACTTGGCCTAGAATTGCCTTGTCTCCACCTACAGCGCTGAGATGTAACAATTAACTCTGGAATTTAATGCTATACTCTTTTCTTTTCACTTCAACTTGGCCTAGAATTGACTTCCCTCCACCTACAGGGCTGAGATGTAACAATTAACTCTGGAATTTAATGCTATACTCTTTTCACTTCAACTTGGCCTAAAATTACCTTCTCCTCACCTTCAGTGTTGAGTTGAAAAAATAGATTAGCACTTGAATATGAGGCTGCATTTACTTCACTTTAACTTGGCCTAAAATTGCAGTCTCTTCAATCTGAATGCTGAGTCGTCACGATAGATTAACACTGGAATATGATGCAATACTCTTTTCACTTTAACTTGACCCAGAATTGCAGTATCTTTCACCTAAATACCGAGTTGTTACAAGATGAACCAAAGTGTTTTAATTTTCTTCCACAGAGTAATGAGTGTCAGCTTTAGGACCCCCCTCACCCCCTCCACACACTCTGCTGTCCTCTGTCTGGATATAGTCAGGGTCAGGTCACAGTAGAAGGTCAGGTCATAGTAAAGGATCAAATCAGGTCACAGTTGAAGTCAGGTTAAAGTAGAAGGGTCAGGTCACAGTAGATATCAGGTGACAGGAGAGGTCATGTCACTGCAGAGTTCGTCAGGCCTTAGTAAAAGTCGGGTCATGTCAGAGTAGCATTCAGACAGTAGAGTTTAGGTCAGGTCAAGGTCACAATAGAGGTCATATAATTCACAGCAGAGGTTATGTCAGATCACGGTAAAGGTCAGGTCACGACACAGTAGAAACCAGGTCAGATCACAGTGGATAAGAGGTCAGGTCACAGTAGAAAATTCACAGCAAAGGTCGTCAGGTTACAGGAGAGGCCAGGTCACAGTTGAGATCAGGTCAGAGAAGTCAGATGAGGTCACAGTACAGGTTAGATCATGAGGGGTCAGGTCACAGAAGAAGTCAGATCACAAGAGAGAATAAGGTCGCACAGAAGAGGTCAGATCACACAAAGAAGGTCAGGTCACACAATCAAGAAGATGATCGGGTAAGGTCACTTGAGAATTGTTAATGTTATTGTTTTTTCTTCATTATATATTTACTATAGTTAGAAATTTGACAATCTATTTATATAAGTTACTGACTCCTCCACGTAGTCTATTTTCTGTTCGTGCTACCTTCCGACGATTTTATTCAGCTGAGAGAGAGAGAGAGAGAGAGAGAGAGAGAGAGAGACATACATAGGTCAGAGGGAGACAGAGACAGAGAGACCTTTCGTAATGAAGGGGATTACAGACAGCTTTCAATAAATCCCTTAACACAATGAATAAATCCGCTCCCTTTTAGCCAAACAAAAATCATCTGAAGGTAGAAAATAATAATTAAAAAAATACGTGGATGATTTAAGTATCTGTTATTAATTATTTTTTTTTATTAGGTTAAGGTGTTTACGAAAAAACAAAACTGCCAGAACACAAAAACAAAGTAAGTTCATTTTTCAAGACAAAATGGGTATTCCAGTTTAAAGACAAATAATGTGTCCCAATTTAAAGACAAAAGTGTGTTCCATTTAAAAAAATGTGTTCTGATTTAATGACAAAGGTATACTTCAGTTTAAAGACAAAAGTGTATTCAGTTTAAAGACAAAAGTGTATTCAATTTAAAGACAAAGTGTATTCAGTTTAAAGACAAAAGTGTATTCAATTTAAAGACAAAAGTGTGTTCCAATTTAGAGAAAGGTGTGCTCCAATTTAGACAAAGGTGTTTTCCAGTTTCAAGACAAGAGTGTGTTCCTGGTTAAAGACAAAAGTGTGTTCCCCTTTCTTTACGGTGGTACAAATAGACCACTGGTGCATGTTTGCCTGCATCCCACTGAATATAGCTGACAGTCCTCGCTATAAGGCCCGGGTGTGTTAAAAAATATTACAAATTATTCTTATACTTTTTTCTTATACTTCTGGTAGGCATGTAAACAACGAGAAATATAAAGTTAATTTCATATTTAGCAATGGAACTTTTAAATAAGCCAAATATGCATTCATAAACATCACAAGTTTTAAATAATTTTAATAATGTAAATTGGTTAGAACGAGCCTAATTATATCAACTTTATAAATACTTTTGAGACTGCATTGTAGAGAACCATCCCCAATTAATTTAAAATTTATAAATAATTCTGACGCCGCAGAGTGGACAATTTTTGAAATCACCTTTATGGGTAGCAATAAATCCTTACGAAGCAGTTTTTATATAATTTACTTCCGGATTTATCGAGAAAAATAATTTAAAAAAATGTCTTATAGCGAGGACTTATTGTAAATTCCCACTGTCATCTACTTCCATTTTGACCCAACCCTCAATGGATAATTTCATGACCCCTTGGACCGGTTATGTTATGAATTCATTTCTGTTTGGGATCGAATTCTCTTGGGCGTTTTAGGAGACTGCCTGGACCCCCTCTTCCTTATTTGAGTTTTGCACACGGCACGTCTGTATTCTTTTGTATGTTACTGAAGCCGAGACGATATCCCTCAAACTGTAAAACACATACAAGAGAATATGTACAGTAGGTGTAATGTGCGAAATGAATGACTAAGGACGAGATACACACAGTTATATGTTGGCCTCCTATCCCACTGCGTCTGCTTCACACTTCGACGCTATCCTTAACATTTTCCCTGACGCATCATTTAAGAAAGAATCATCCATGGGCAGAGGAACATATCAGGCCTTTCAGTTTAAAAATACCAGACAGCACGGGAAAGTCGGAAGCAGGAGAGATAACACATTAGACGAATTTTTATCCCCAAGTGTTAGTTTCCCTAATACAGTATCTCACCTCCTCTACCTTCCATTTTCCTCTGCTGGCTAATACTCCTGAGAGAGGCTTGATATCTTTCTCTGTCCATATCTGAGTCTCCTAGATATGGTGCGTCAGGGAGGAAAGTGACGGACGTGCCCTAAGTGTTAAGCAGACGAAATGGAATATCAGGCGAACATTTGTCTTCAGGTGTACCAGGGAATCTTCGTTACGCCTAGAAGAACAGGACCCCATTTGGCATCGTTCCACTTATGACTTGGGACGTGGCCCGAACTCAGAGTAGAATATCAAGGCCACTTCTCCGCGGGCCATCCGTAGCGTGAGGACACAAATGACGTGGCGGTAAACATCGGTGTCAGTCGAGTTAGGATCGATACACGGTTAGGTTAAGTTAGGTACCGTCAGCTACAGAGGAACGTTCGCCTCTCCTGTCTCCACCATTGGATTCACAGACGTTAGAATGTAATGGACTGATGTGCATATGATCATCCATCTGTGGGTGATAATATGTATCTTTGTCCCCCACGTCTCATCCAAATATATATGACTCCAGTGGGCGAGATCAGTAGGAGATGTGGATGGACTTAGGTAACTGACTGTGCTTAACCTAAAAACAGTGTATCTGTGACTTAACTCTTTGAAACCCATAATTACCACCACGTCACTCATTTCCTCTGTATTATGGAAGGTCACCAGACTCACCCATCGCGGGGAGGTGGCTGTGTAATACTTCCAGAAAAATCTCCACCATCTCCACCCACCCACCCACCCCAGGACAGTGTTGTTGTCTCTCTCATCCTAAGTCACGGATAATGAGAGTTTTTGGTCTGCATCCTACAGGTGGGAAGCGTGCTAAGGGTTCTGGTTTCCTGACTGTTTCCGGCCTGTACAGGGTAAATATTCTCATCTCTCAGTTGTTGCCGTGGACAGTTGCTACGTGTCCTCCCGCGGCCGCTGAGCCTAATGCAGTGTCCCGTCTAGTGTTGGTGTCCTGCCGCAAAACACCCTCTGTGTCCTCAACCTCATTAGATCCTGCCGTGTTCTTCACCCTTCCCTTGAAAGAAAACGTCTCAATATAAACTGGAATGATAATTAGAACCTTAATAGTCTACTAATTGCTAATGATCCCCCTCATATGAAGGAAATTGAATACGATACCGACGTCAGTCCTTAACACTGAAAAAAGATGACACATTTATTTCCCCACAGGCTGCTAAAGATTTCCCTTAGTTGAAAGAAGTCTGATTAAAATACTTGTGTGCATTCATAACTCTAAGCAAAATTAATGGCTGAGATGCTGATACCTCACTGACTGCTAAAGACTTGCCTCGGTTCAGTGAAAGAATCTAAATATAATGAATACAGCAAGAGCGTCCCTAACACTAATTTATCTCAGCAGAATAAAATAGTTTGATGTTATCCTCAGTAAAGCACTTGATTCCGTCCATAACACTGAGAGTTAGTGACAATTTTTATCGCCTGAAGATATAATTACAGTAGCTATCAAAGCACTACACAGAATTATGAGATATTTATTCCAGCTGGTGATTTGTCTCAGCTGGGGGAAAAAAATCCTTTGGTGTCATCCACAACAAAATACCCAATAAATATAGTGTTAAATTGTAATGCCTTATTTAAAGGTGTTTCACAGAATAAACCAACCAGTCCAAACTTAATCGTGAAGCCCACATGACATTCTTCGTCCCTAGCCTTAAAAAAGAATGAAGGGCTTTCTAGATTCAGTTTAACCTTGTCAAGTAGTTTGCATATTATCCATAAATAAAGCCAAACATCTAAGCATACCTAATAACCAAGTGCTAAAACCCCGTAAGGTAAAGTGGATTTTGTATATTAAAAACCAAACGCGATGAAAGGGTGAGGAATACAGCTTACATTTAACACATCACTGACAAACCCCGGTCGCTTGTCTCGCCTCTCCAAACACCGCATGCCTGTTTGTGTGTGTGTGTCTCGGTGTGCTTGTCAGCTTGTGTGTTTGTAAAGCCACCAGCCAACGCGCCTTAGGTCAAAATATGTCTGTGTTTTTCCCCTGCAGGCGGCAAGCGTGCGAAGGGCTCCGGTTTCCAGACTGTTTCCGGCATGTACAGGGTAAATATTAACTCTAAAACTGTTTTGCATTCACCCACGACCCCTCCGTATTCCTCCCTCCCGCCCCTCCTCTCTCTCTCTCTCTCCATTCTATCCACTGTCCCTCACTGCTATCTTGCCTCTACCTCCCACCCCTCCTCACACCCCTCGCCCCGTCCACCCCACCCCTACCCCCTCACCCTCACCCCACTCACCTCCACCCCACCCCACCCCACCCCACCCTCTCACCCTTCCTCCCCTTCCCATTAATGGCTAACAGAAGTAGAATCAAGTTAAAGTTTTTGATTTTTGGATATCTCTCCCCTCCGAGCTTCCTGTATCCCTCCTCCCTCTTTTCCCTAGCCCCTCTCCTCTACTACCCCCCTCCCCCCCTGCCCCCTTCCCTCCTGCCCCCCTCCTTCTCTTCTACCCTTGCCTGTTGCCCTTTTCTCGCCATGAGCCTTTGCATTATCTAGACACGTGTTACCAACGCTTATAATAATTAGTAACCTGTCTAACATTTTGTGTCAGATTTATCTTTTTTAATATGATGAATTTTTAGCATATAATGTTTAGGGATGATGGAATATTTAGATTTTTTTTCAGTAATTGATGTTGTTGTTGTTGTTGTGGCCCCATGGTGATCTGAAACGTGAACCCAGTGGACTGCAGGCTGAAGTTGCCCTTCTCCTGTAGTCTGTCCTTCTTCTTTTGGGGGTCACCCATTTGTATACCCACTCTGGGAAATTTGCTTTAATTGAGAAATAAAACAGTTCTAGCCCGACTTGGACCCTCTGTAAGTCTAAGCGGGACAAAAACTGTTTAATCTCCCTAATTTAAAAGTGGGTATTTTTTAATTTAATTTCTCTACCCAGTTTTCACAGTCTTATATTTCCCACAGCTTTAGTACACTTTTTACGCACCAGGTGGCAGCAGCCGTCAGACTGATCATAATTTCACTGTTCATGAAATTTTTCACTATTTTTGACATTTGATGACGTTTTGATAAGTTTGTTTTAGCGTTACATTGTGTTACTTGAGCCACTGTCTGCTCCCCTCACCTCAGATACCCATGTCCTCATACATCTTACGTCCCCCCCTATATATAAATACCCACAGATCCTTCCACATACTCCCCACACCTTCCCACACACACCCACATAACTTCCCTCCCCACATACACTCACACATACATCCCCCCCACGCAAACACACCCTCCCAACCCTCCCACATGCACCCCCCCCACACACATCCCCCTCCACCCACATCTTCCCACACACATACTTACATACAACCATCCTAAAGAGAACGAGTTTCTGTTCGTTCACAGAGGGTTGTCAGTAAGTACATTAAAACATAAGCTGACTAAACTATCTCTCTCTCTCTCATAACTGGGGCTACCTGCTTACCACAACGAGGTATTTGTTAGTCAGGTATTAACTCCGTCCCTCTCTTTCTCTCCCCCTCCTCCCTCTCTCTCCCCTAACCCCAGGAGCAGCTAAATAAACTGATGACCACCCTGATGAGCACTTGTCCCCACTTCATCCGATGCATCATCCCCAATGAGTTTAAGCAGACTGGTAAGGCCCCCTCCCAGTGCCCCCTGTGTCCTCCCCAAACGGATAGAAGGACAGCTTTTTCCCTCTTCCTTGTCCTCAGATTTTACTTTTTACTTTATTATGTGACCTGGGATTGGTGCACGAAGGTTGAGATGCCCCTCCTCCACCACCAGAGTAGCTGATACACCTATAACTGCAAGAACAACTGCCTGTATATGTGTGCAACTTTTCTTGAGATGGCACCCTTCCTCTCCCCTCGTCCTCTCCAAATTTAGAAGACAACTGAGAGATTGATTGGTTGCTGCCCCTTCTCCTCTTTTCCCCTGAGACCTTAATCCACTTTGAAATGTGGCAGATTATCTTGTTCCAGTATTAGAATAGATAAATGCATTTCCCTTACGTCTCGAACCGTCCTAGTACATCGGTTCGCAGAGGTTCTTAAACTGTATCTTCCTACGTACAAGCAACCCCCCTGTAGGCACGTCATAGCACTACGACTTCCCTTCTATATGCATGCCACTTAAATAAGACCCCTAAAAGTACAGCAGAGTATTTGGGGTTACATGGAAGTCCCCACAAGCCTCTCACCCTTCTGTCTTAGAGTCGCTGGGTTATTTTAAAGGCTCCCACAAGCCTCTCACCTTCTGTCTTAATATCTTTGGGTAACTTAGACATCCCCACAAGCCTCTTACCCACCTGTCTTAGCATCTAGAAGTCCCCACAAGCCTCTTACCCTTCTATCTTAGCATCTAGATATTTCCACAAGCCTCTCACCCTCCTGCCTTAGTGTCTTGGTGTTAACTTCAACTTGCGGTCACCCTCAGGAGCAACTCAACAACCTGATGACCACGCTCCGAAGCACTGCCCCTCACTTCATCCGTTGTATCATCCCCAATGAAACCAAATCTCCGGGTAAGGCCTCAAGACGGGCAAAACTCTGTGGTTCCTGGACAATTTTTGCGCGGTACAAAGCCTTCGTGAACAAGGTTACAACCAAGCATTTGTCCTGGATTTGTCCTCCGTTTCCATCTCGTCCCAACCCATATCTTTCCTGGTTCTCTTTACATTTTCCTGGTTCGCCTATTGAGTCATGGTATGGTTTGGTGTTGATGAGTAGAGATAGTTTTTTTTTTCCTTCCCATAGAAAGCGAAGACCGCAATTTAGTCTGCCCCCTCCCTCTTCATTTTGATTACCATGTTTTTTTATTTTCCTGGTTTATTTTTTGTCTGTTATCTCCAGAGTTCCAAAAGACATGGAAAAACTCTGTGATTAGACTATAGTTTGTTTGTTCTAACCTGACGAGGATCCCTAACTCCCTTCAGCTCAGTTATTGGCCAAGTATAGTCAGATCAGAGGGCCAGTTTGGTAATCAAGGAGACTCATTGCTAGCTTATACCTAAAGCTCACTGAAATTTACGCAGCCCTGATTTATAAGTTAAGGGAATGGCCCAGTTTTGTCAGGTGAAAACAAACAGACTATAGTTAATATGCAAGTGTCAGTGACCACCGCCCCTATCAAGGTTCACAACCCTTTTAGAAACGGGGACTTTGAACCTGAACCCCATTTTTTCTGACTACCTCCCTCCCCTTCCATTCTCACCACAACACTTTCAGAAGAGGGCCCTTGAACTTGAACCCTTTTTCTGCTTTGGTAGTTTCCATGAAGGCTCAGAACCCTTTCAGAAGAGGGCCTTTGAACCTAAACCATCTTCCTTTTATCTCCATACCCACCAAGGTTCTCAACCCCTTTAGAAGAGGGCTCCAGAACCTGAACCCTCTTCTTCTTTTCTCCATTTCCACCATAGCTCACCACAACCCTTCCAGACGAGGTCATTAGAACTTGAACCCCCTACTATGTGTCCCCATTCCCACCAAGGTTCACAAACCCTTAGAAGAGGGCTCTAGAATCTGAACCTCCTATGTACTCCCAGTCCCACCAAAGCTCACCACAACCCTTTCAGACAAGGGCATTTAGAACCTGAACCCTTTTTCGTGTGTCTCCCCACCAAGGCACCACATACCCTTTCAGAGGAGGGTCCCTTGAACTTGAACCCCTATTCTGAGCTTGTCTCCCTCCCTCCCCCCTTCAGGAACAGCTCAACAACCTCATGACTGTCCTGAGGAGTACCGCACCTCACTTCATCCGTTGTATCATCCCTAACGAAACCAAGTCAGCTGGTAAGAGGTCGGATGTTGTACAGATGCGGACAGCACATATATCGTTCCACTCTTTGGTACAACAATTGAGAAAAAAAAGATAGTAATTACGACAAAAAAACGAAGAACCTTTACACATTATGATCCTTCACTTTTTAATACCACATTTATGGAAGACATAGTAATTATGAGAAAAAATTGCGAGAAACTTTTGCAAAATTATCATGGTCAAAATCTGCACGATATCCTACAAAATTTTTACCGGTACTCAATAGTCTTTTAAAAATTCAATGTTTGGCAAAACTCTTGGTCAATGGTATAGAAAAAAATACTCTTGCAAAAACATCCTTTAAAAATCTTACACAGAAAGCTATTACTCAGTGTTTATAAAGAAAAAAAGAATATGCACTATTTTGTAAAACATTTACAATATTATGTATGGAAAAAAAATCTGAAAAAAACTTAAGCACAGTCAAAAAAAAAAAAAAAAAATCTCGTTACAGTCTTTTGCCAAAATTTATCGAGCTCCAAATATCGGATCGTGGTGTTTCAGAATCCATTGTTCATTTTTTCATTTTTTTATTATGCTAAAGAAGTGTATCGATATTTATGTCCGCAACTGTACCAAACCCGTGTTGCTCCAGGATCCTACTGACTCGTCCACTTGGAAAGGTGTACTCCCCTTTTTCGTCTGTGGTGCATCTCATTCCCACAAAAACTGGAGAGGACGCACCAATGTTTACTTATCAACCCGTCCCCGTGCAGTGTGTATCTTCCACAAAAAACTGGGCAAGATACACCCTGACTTATTTCATCTCCGTCCGTAGTGTATTATTTCATTTCCGTTCAAAGTGTACCTCATTTCCACACAAAATGGAGAGGATACACTTATGTCTAATGTTCTTCTGACGAGTGGATGGTGGGTGGCGAAGGGAAGGACTAGTATCACCTCAACGCCATGACGTCTTTGGTGATTCATTTTTAACTCCAGACTATTCAGCTTTCGTGGAGACCTATATTAGTGAAGGGGGTTTGATGGAGGTAATTTCAACCTCCCTTTAGCTCGGAAAGTCTCTCCCAGGCTTAATAAAACACGTCAATAAGATAGGAGAATAGTAAGGAAAAAAAGAGAAAAAATATAAACACGTGATAAAAAGGAGTGAAAAGGTAAATGAAGATAAAAGATAATGAATGTGATAAAAAATAAGAATGAAAAAGAATAATACAGAGATAAAAAGATACATGTAAATGCAAAAAAAAAAAAAAAAATGACGTCCTCTAGTAAAGAAAAAGTTAAGCACCCAATTTTTTACTTGTCTTTTCCTCTGCCACCCACTCTCTACGTCCACCCACGTTGCTCAAGCCCTAGTCCTGTCCTGTCCTCACTCTCGTCTGTATTCTCAAAACTGAAATCGCGGACGGGGAACTAAAATCCAGCCATTACAAAGTACAATCAGGTGCAAAAAACAGAAACCAAGGATGTTCTGTCTTGTTGGGTTCAGAGATTGTCAAAACGAAAAAAGGGAAAAAGAAATTGAATGTCTGTCTTTCCTTTCGTGCTTCAAGTTTTGAGATTTTTCCTGTCACTGCTCTCCTCGACTTTTCCTTCCTTAATAAACTTACATTTATACAGTAAAGCCAGCTGTGAGTCTACTGGCCCCCCATTTAGCCTATGTGTGTCCCTCCCCTCGTGACGTGAATCTATCCACTCAGCCGATGCATCTTAGCCCCGTACGGCACGGTGACTAGAAATGACCTGCTTTCCTTTGGTGTCATGTCCCTGTGTTTGGTGTCATGTGTGTCATTCACCCCCCAGGAGCAGCTCAACAACCTGATGTCGGTGTTAAGGAGGACTGCACCTCACTTCGTACGTTGTATCATCCCTAACGAGATTAAGGAGCCTGGTAAGAAAGAACAGTTCACCAGTTCCCTACATCACCTTCATTAAAATTAATCTCTCTCAAGCTTCGTTCAATGTGTTCTATCCCAGGTAAATCCAGACGAGTGTATTCAGCTGAGAGTGAAACAGGGGAGCATGAGAGAGTTAATACTGGTTCCTTTAGCCCTCTCATGGTCGCGACAACTCATTCTAATCCAATTAATGACAAATGATTAGATTCAGACAGCTCGTAGGAGCTTGAAAGGGTTAATTCTTCACCGTACATCATTTCATACGCCTAACGAAAGGTGGGGGACTAGGGTACACGAAACTACGGTAACCTCATGTTGATTCAGCTGTTCATTTGCCTACATGTCAGAAAAAAAAATCATGTTGACGATCATCGCGGTCTAGGGAAGAGCAAACAGAAGAAGAAAAGCTTTCGTGGGTTGGTATTTTAAAAGTTGTGGCAGTGGATGTGGCCTTTTGTTTCATCATGTATACTCTTAATGCTGAGTTCGCAGGCCTATATGACAAAACACCCAACCTGGCAAATGTTTTTAACGAATTGCACACGCAGTCAGTGGGGTGCCATAACTGACTTTCAGAGCTTGGTCCAGATTAATATCCTCTGGAGGGGAGTTTTGGCCACTTCTGTGTTCCTAAGGCAGATACTGTAAGTTAGTGAAATGTGGGTGTCAGGATGCGTAGAGTTTTGCAGGTGGCGAATTTAACAAGGCGACGAAAGGAGGCCAAGTTAGAACAATACAGACAATCCTCTTAGTGATGAACATGTAAATACTGTTAGAAACATCACGTTCGGTCAGACAGCGGGTAATATTGTACAAGTAAACAGCAAGGTTCGTAATAAGTGCTGCCTTTAACTTACGATAGCTTCAGCCGCATCCAGAGAGGTGGCTCCGGCTATTTTATATCTAGGTATCTCTATCCCTACTCAGTAACAACTCATGCTACTACAACACACTACCCTCCCTCATATACTATAATTCAAAGCTGCGAAGATAGTTATATTTTGCGTTTTTTTTTTTTTTACATTTGCGTCCATGCCTCCTTAAATTAATAGTCCTGGCGAAATAATGAAATAAATCAGTTACTATCAATATCCTTACTTTCTTAAAACCTTCATTTCTCCTTTACTTTCACCTTTACTGAAGCCTATGCCCAGAGTCAGACACATAAAAAAAAAAAAAATCCGGAGCGAAAATGAATAAATATCAGTCACTATCAAGCCCCTCACTTTCAAAATCGTTCATCTTCTCCACTGCCATCGTCACTGCTTCACTTTCACACCTTCGTCATGGCCAGTCTATCTCTCTCTCTCTCACTGCTACTCCACCAGACGAGGATAAGTTACATGTAAGTACAGTGTAAGTATTTCTTTAAGTACATGTCAGAAATTTATCCTACTCTAAATGCAAGTAATTTTAATTATCAAAACCCTAATGAAATTCCCAGATATTGAGATTTAAAAAAAAAAGTTAAATCCTTCAGCTTGCAGTAGTTACTTTCACATATCGAAACAAAAATCGGTGAAAAAAGAACAGTGCAAAGAGTAATTATTATTTTTTTACGGATTCGATAATAAATTCAGAGTTAGGGTAATATAATTTAAGAGGTGAAGGTGACA
>JAGKTI010005980.1:26004-41819 GCA_018397915.1 Birgus latro
CCACACACTCGTCTCTTCCCTCAGGTGTTCTTCCGTGCTGGTGTTCTGGGAGCTCTCGAGGAAATCCGTGACGACCGCCTGGCTAAGATCATCTCGTGGCTGCAGTCCTGGATCCGAGGTTACATCAGCCGCAAGACCTACAAGAGGCTGCAGGAACAACGCGTCGCCCTCATCGTGGTACAGAGGAACATCAGGAAGTTCATGAAGCTCCGAACCTGGGCCTGGTACCGTCTCTGGCAGAAGGTCAAGCCCCTCCTCAACGTCACCCGTATCGAGGACGAGATCCGCGCCCTCGAGGAGAAGGCTGCCAAGGCTGAGGAGAACTATGACAGGGAGTTGAAGCTTCGTAAGGAACTCGAAGCACAGAACCTGAAGCTCCTCGAGGAAAAGAACAACTTGATGATGACCCTCGAGTCCACGAAGGGCAACATGTCCGAGTACCTGGACAAACAGGCCAAACTGCAGAGCCAGAAGGCCGACCTCGAGGCACAGCTGAACGTAAGTACCGATAGAAGTAGTTAAGAAATAGTACCAGCGTAAAACAGTAAATGGTATAATGCCTGATAATGAGTTCTTGTTTGTTGTTGTTGATGATGATGTTGTTGTTGATGATGGTGTTGTTGATGTTGTTGTGGCCCCAGGTTCATTTCGACTTAAACTCGGTGGACTGCAGGCTGAAGTTTCATTCCTATTGCAGTCCACCATTTTCCATTCACGGGATAGAGAGACATTTCAGGGACCTTTGTATAATTGGCAGTGGAGCCGCCCAGTTAAAACAGTTCTACCACGTGAAGGCGTCCCTCTTAAACACCTTAAAAAAAAGAGAGAGAGAAAGCAAGAGAGCAAGTGACAACCACCGTAGGGTCCCGAGGCTAGGGTTACAAAATCCAATACATTTAAGGGTATAAGACCTGTTAAGGAAGCTCCTGAACACCTCCTCCATATCGATTTATTTTTGGATACGGCTGGCTAATATTCTTTTGTATGTTATTTGTGCAGAGAATGGCGATATCAGAATGAACTATGTTAACACGGAGAAGGAAAGTATGGTGTGATAAGCAAAATAAGCCGCATAGGAAAAAGTGTTACGTAGCTTCCTTAACCGACGAGAAGACGAGCCCCATTCACCTTCTTGGGAATTGAACGCATGGCCGTCACTCCGAACGGGGCATTCTAACCATTATCCCACTAGACCACGAGGCTAAATATAGTCCCAAGTACAGGCATATCCCAGACCCAGCGATCCCAAAAGCGCATGTCACCTAATTTTCCTCGGTTACGGAAGCTCCCCAACGCCTCATGCTGAGGCTATTTTGTTTACTACACCTTACTGGCCTCTTCTGTAGTGGACGCTTGGTTGGCGTCCCTAGGTTCGAATCCAAGAGCTGGCCGGAGGGAATTCTATCACATACATCCTATCACTGGGTTGGGATGGTCTCATACGGGTGAAATGAGTGCCTAGCATCGCCCCCCTATTCTGAGAGAGGAGTAAAACGGATTGGCTGTCCGTTGTACTATTTTTGGTATCACACCGCTACAGTTTGGTCTTTTTAGCCTTATAAACGGATTTCTTAATGAACACATGGTCGAGGAGAATATCAGGCAAAGCAAAGGTATTCTCCTGAAGACTGTATTCGCACGCTTCTGTTTTCGTTACTGGCATCTCTCCATAAAAACTTTTGGTCTCTTGCCCCATAAAAGGATTTCTCCTCGGTAAAATTATGATCAAAGGAATTGGAAGTGCGGACGTATTCTCCACACATTTCTACTCACCTGCATATCTCAAGTTACTATTTTAGGTATTGGCATCACACCAAAAAAAAATCTTAGTCTTTTGCCCCATAAACGAATTTCTTCTTGGTGAAAATATGGTCCAGGAAGACAAGACACGAAGTAGGGCAGGCGTATTCTCCACATGTCTGCATCCATCTACCTATCACAGGTTCCTATTTTTGGTATTGACTTGTCACCATTAGAGTCTTTGGTCTTTTGCCCTATAAATGGATTTCTTCTTGGTGAAAATATGGAAGGTTATTAATAGTCCGTGATGTGGGTGGGTTGTATACGTAAGCAGTGATGAGCTTGGCTGGGTGCGGTGCGTGACTCAACCATACTGAGTTGGGGGTAGACGCAGCCTCCTCATCCAGTCTGGCCCAGGCAGCGACATACGAACGACCCAGCTCCAACTGTGGTCTTGTGTACGATCTGTAACGAGTTGCCCCTTCCCTCTCCCTTTGTTGACTCCCCTGACACACACTCTAGCTCTAGCCACCAGCATGGGTTCCTTAAGCGTGGAGGTAGGACATGCCACGATTCCCTTCTCCCCCTCACTCACTCACTCATGTCCTGTGTCTGTGTGTTAGTGTTGTGCCCCTCCCGTGTGTTCATATTCAAGTGTTGTGCCCCTCCCGTGTGCTCATAATGTGTAGCCTGTGCTTGTGTGATGATATGTGATGGTGACCCAAGGCATCTTACCCACCCTCAGGAAACTACAGAGCGTCTACAGCAGGAGGAAGAGGCCCGCAACCAACTATTCCAGAGCAAGAAGAAGATTGAACAGGAACTTAGCAGTCTAAAGAAAGACATTGAGGATCTTGAGCTTGC
The DNA here is from genome assembly GCA_018397915.1 of Birgus latro. Classification (NCBI taxonomy): domain Eukaryota; kingdom Metazoa; phylum Arthropoda; class Malacostraca; order Decapoda; family Coenobitidae; genus Birgus; species Birgus latro. Next base: position 28,609 of record JAGKTI010005980.1, read on the forward strand.
AGTACAGAAGGCCGAGCAGGACAAGGCGACCAAAGACCACCAGATCCGCAACCTCAATGATGAGATCGCCCACCAGGATGAACTCATTAACAAGATCAACAAAGAGAAGAAGCACCTGCAGGAGTGCAACCAGAAGACTGCTGAGGACCTGCAGGCCATTGAGGACAAATGCAACCACCTTAATAAGGTTAAGGCCAAGCTTGAGCAGACCCTTGATGAGCTCGAGGACTCACTTGAGCGCGAGAAGAAACTCAGAGGTGAAGTTGACAAAGCCAAGAGGAAGGTCGAGGGTGACTTGAAACTCACACAGGAAGCCGTTGCAGATCTTGAACGCAACAAGAAGGAACTCGAACAGACCATTCAGAGGAAAGACAAGGAAGTGTCTTCTCTGGCATCAAAGCTTGAAGATGAACAAGGTCTGGTCTCCAAACTCCAGAAACAGATCAAGGAGCTGCAGGCACGCATTGAGGAGCTCGAGGAGGAGCTTGAGCATGAGAGACAGGCCCGTGCCAAAGCTGAAAAGTCCAAGACACAGCTGGGTCGTGAACTGGAGGAACTGGCCGAGCGTCTTGATGAGGCCGGTGGAGCTACAGCCGCCCAGATTGAACTCAACAAGAAGAGAGAAGCCGAGCTGGCCAAACTGCGCCGCGACCTGGAGGAGTCCAACATCCAGCACGAGGCAGCCTTGGCCAACCTGCGCAAGAAGCACAACGACGCCGTGGCAGAAATGTCCGAACAGATTGACCACCTCAACAAAATGAAGGCCAGGTAAGTTCAGTCCAATATTACACCTCTACACCAGTCCATTTCAGGTGTTTAACCCTTTAAATCTGTTGACGGACTTTTCATTTTAGTTTTGCTGCTCGGGGATGATTTCACTCAGCATAAGGGAGACTTTTCACATTACAGGGGTTATAAAATTCACAGCTACAGGTTCTCCCTAAGTTGAATATAATCTCTTAAGGGAAGCTTGATGAAACTGAAAAATTCGTCACTGGAATTGAAAATGAGTGAGCGAAGTGGATGGCAAACCCCCAGTAAGTGGAAATTAATGTCAAAACGCCTGTATAATACCTGTACGGAGAGGAAAGGGTCAAACGTCATTCCACTTTGTTATTGTCGTGACCTCAGACTTAACTAAACCTGCACCCGGTAGACTGGAGGCTTCAGCTGACCACCTGCAGTCTACCAACTTCCTTTCGAGGGGACACGGAGGGAGTTGAAGGGCGTTTGTATAACAGGGAAGTAAAGCCACTCAGTTAATATCAGTGCCACCACGTGAAGGCGTCCGTCTCCAACAATTTCCAAAAAAGGTCCAAGTTCCACAATATATTTCACTAATGATGCTAAAAAATGGGGGTCTCCTTCCCTTCGCAATCTCAAATTTGATAACTTCATAAATGCTTCAGGTCTAGATATAATTACATTCTGAAAGCCACATTCTAGTGAGTAGGAGGGATTTCGTGGTGTCTTTTTTCTTGTGATTTATTTTTCTTTTTACACCTTAATTGTCTCCTGTATGTCAGTAAGGAAAGTGATATGGAAAGTGTACAGGAATAAGTTAAGGTGTAATAAGATTAACAAATCGCCGAGAAAATGGTGAAACGAATCCTGTGCCACCTGAAATGCGGTCTTAGGTCCTGGGGTGTTCAAACTTTTAAGCCGAAGAGCCAAAATTTAAGTAGAAATTTCACACCGAGTAGGATTTAGAAGGCCACGCTCTTCCTCTAGTAAATGTAAATATGTGGAAGAGACACTGCTATGCCCTGTTTACTTTAACTTGGCCTAAAATTTCCATCTCTCCCTCTTGAATGCTGAGCTGTAACAAGAGGTAAACGCTAGGAATGTGGTGCTAGTCACGATGAAGTATTATGCAGAGCTGTAGTACTGTATTTTTCCATCACTGAGCTAGGGGGTATATGATGCAAAAGGTCGAAAATTTGGCCCAAGAAAAGGTGAATGAAGTAGTCTTGTTATTCACTGTGGCTAAATTATAATCTTGTCTTACTGGGCATAAAGACAGTGAGACATGAATCGTTAAATAATACAGGCTATAATATTGACATCACTGGCTATATAACAATTAGAAGGGAACATAATTTCAGGTTAATTTACGGAAGAAGGCTGGAAGGGAGGTTGGACACCCCTTTAATAAATGCATGATATTTTAGTTACTTTTCCTTATTTTCATTTAAAACTGAAGTCCAGGAAGAGGGTATAAATTTCAGCACAATTCCTTTTAACATTTCCTATTTCAGAAGGTTGAATCAGCTTAAGTACATGTGCAGAGTTACTCTTGCTTTGTGCTCATTTATCATTTATTTTAAGGCCGGGTGCAGGATATTACTTTGATATTCCTTTGCTTCATTTTCATTTACCATTTATTTCCAGCCAAGCTCATTTATCTAACCCTGCTATCGCAGTATCATATTCCTGTCTAGCTAACTCATAACCAAAGTGCTGCTCATCTCTTATTTCTTTTTTGTTTTTATTTTTTGGCTGCCCCTAAACGCACCTTCCAAATAGGGTTGAGAAGGATAAGGAGTCCCTGAAACGAGATGCCGAGGATGCCAAAGCCGCTATGGATGGCCTAGCACGAGACAAGGTAAAAATATCTCGGCTGCATCAAACCAAAAATCCCCATACTTTGTCCTTCGACCCTCCTCCTCCTCCTTCGCCTATTTTTAACTTCTTGAACCGGATGACGTGTTCTGTTGGTGTTCTTGTTACCTCTAAGACGATTTTATTCATCTGAACAGAGACTCCTCGTAGTTCGAAAAGTCTCCCTAAAACTGGATAAAATCGTCTGGAGGTCTCAGGAATAGAGAACACGTCATGGAGATCAAGAGGCTGAGACACGCGACCGACCCAACGCATCACAAGTCGGCTGCTTCCCCTCCCTACCCTTATTTGGCTGGCAAGCTGCGAGACGCTTTTCTGAAACTATTGCTTTCGTTTCTTTCATTTCTAGTCCTATCACCTTAGCACCTCCAATCTGGCCATTCCCCGGATATTTGAGGATACGTAGTTATGCTCTTGAAACAACAAAGGGCGAAAAAAACAACGCTGTCCCATGAGTGTAGCTAAGATATTTAAAAATAAGGTGGCCAGACCCAATTACGGGAGTGGCCCAGGGATAACTCTTGAGAGAATCTTGGAGTATTACCCCGGAGAGTTAGGGTGGCCAGATGTATTTCATGGGTGTTCAGTGCCACCCATATCACTACGCCACTGCCCTGTCCTCGAAATTACGTTGCTATCGCTTCTTTTTATTTCTGCAGCTTTTATTTTCGCAACTCGCCTCCAATCAGCGATATCCCTGATCCTGGAGGTGCCTAGTTCTCCCCATCTGCCTACGCCATTGTCTGTACTCGAAATTTCACTGCTTTCGCTTCTTTTATTTCCGCACCTTTTATTTTCGCAACTGACTTTCAAACTGGTAATTCCCCTGGTCTCGGAGGGATGCCTAGTTCTTACTCTTGAACCACCACAGGGCGGAGCGAGAAAAGACCACACTGTCCTCCGAACTCAATGATGCGCGATCTGCTGCCGACCTTATGAGTAACGAGAAGGTAAAACACATCACATCATCACCCCAGCCTCACGCACACACCCTCACACCAGCCTCACTCACACACCCTCACACACTAACACCTTCAAACACATGATGTGGTTTGGGGAGTCGTGTTCTAGGGGGCCTTGAGGTACTCCTAACGCATCTCTCTAAGCAATTTATTCTGCACATTCTGCACCTTCAATATTCTCTTGTTTGTTACTGACGCAAACATACTTACAAGAGAATGTTAAGACGTAATATGCAAACTAAATCGCCAAGGAAGAGGTGCTACAGTCTCCTAGGTCACTCAGAATTCGGACCCCAGTTTCTTTCTACTACCAGACGATTTTCTTCAGCCTGAGAGACCTCCCCAAGTGATGGTGGGGTTAGTGAAGGCTGTATCTAACCCCTACAGCTAGAAGTCTCTCTCCTAAGCTGACTAAAATCGTCTGGAGGTAGCGAGAATAACAACACGTCATGCCAGTGAAGGCGCTAATGCATCTGTAATGACCCAACCCAAAGTTTCTTCTCTTTCCTGTAATGCATGAATTTTTGGGCAAGTGAGGCCTCGAATTACTGAAATAGAAAACGTGTGATTTACCAGTACACTCACGGACCATAGTTTGTGCCCATGGTGGAGGGAAGTTGAAGGCAGGGATTCACACCGAAGAAAGACCTTTTGTCCTGTGATAAGGTGGCGTTTGAAGCTTTGTTAAACTGCACGAGAAGCAGTTGGCAACGATACCGTTACCCCGTGCAGTCTAGAAAAGCTTTGAACTATCAACAACTGGCCATTGATTGGTGTGAAAAAAAAAAAAAATAGCCACACATTTAGAGGTACACTCAACATTTTCTTCCACAAGAGGGCCTGCAGTTACTCCAACCTGCCAGTCCCTCTTGTGTTCCTAGATGGGTGGGGGTGAGGTGGGGGGGTAGAGGGTAAGCACAGAGCTATGGCTGGGGACTGCACACCCCTACTTCAGTTCGATCACCAGGAGGCTATTTCTCTCCCCAAAATCCATGGCATTACTAAATACACTCACGACATCTTCAATTTAATCATTTTTGCCTCCTCTCTCTACTCCGCTAACACAAACTATTCTAACAGGCTTGAAAAGGATAAGGATCAGTTGAAGGCTCAGTCTGATGATCTGAAGTTTGCTACTGATAGTATGGCTGCAGAGAAGGTAAAAAAAATGACGAAATCCTACGCAGGTTTGACAGTAGCGCAACAAAGGTTATTATGGGTCGCTTCCACTGTCGAACTGTTTACATCTCAGCTTGAATTTCCCTCACGATAAGCTTCACTGGGGAGGCATGGATTTCACGAAGGATTCCATGATAAAGGTTCTAATATAATCCCATAATTAAATCTCCAGCATGGCAAGCTTGAATGGGGAGATTAGGAACTCAAATAATTCCATGGTAGCCTTTCCAATAAGCCTTTCGTTGATGATCTGATTGCACCTAAAAAGAATTCCCATCATAGTAAGCTTCAGTTAGAGATTTGGAGCTCAATAAAGAATCCAGGATACAGTTTGTAATATTGTTCGTGCTAATGGTTGCTACTCTCGTCTACATCACCACCTAAAGTGCTTATGGAACTGAACACAAAAATTAAAAGCTTCATTGTTTGTTATAAAAAAAAATCAACGACTGTGGAAGCGAACCCATAATTAGACTCGTGTCAAACGCCATGTATAGATGAGCTTAAGGAAAAATTTGTCATTATATATATCGTGTTTTCGTGGTCATAGGAGACTTTTTGAAATTATCTTCACTGTGATTTGTTATGCATATTACACCTCATCTCCTAAACACAGTCTTAATTAACTGTTGCTTCTGCCAGACAAATGTATTCCGTTTAGGAGAGCTGATGTAATAGGCAAAATAAATCGCTAAGGAAGAGGGGCTACGGAGTCTCCTAGGCCAACGAGAATACGGCTTCGTGAACAATTGTACCACCGTGAACTGTACCCCATGTCGAGAACCATCGTCATGTCCATCTTGTGAACAGGAATAATCTTGAAGTAATTGTACCTATGAAGTTGTCCCCTAATGTTAACCACTTCAGCCCGAGTACACTGTCTGCTACTTCTGGTATCTCTTGGCTATTTTAGCAAGCTCTCCCTAGGCTTTTCACGCTAGAAGGGTTATATATAGCCTTCATTAACCCCCTCAGCACCAGGGGGAGTTTTGCACTAAATAAATCGTCTGGCAGCAATTAAAGTGAATTTCAAAACACACTCTCAAACCAAAGGATCTGACCCCTTCAGCATATTGTCTCCTGATTCTGCCACTTTCTTTTTATAGATGATTTTACTCAACTTGGAATAAGCCCTCTCACTCAAGGGGGTTCATGAAGGCTATATCAACCCTCTCCAGCTCGAAAAATCCCTGCTAAGCTGAATAAAATCGCCTCGAGATGTCAGAGAGTAAATAAAGAATCGAGGCTGTGTAAAATCCATAGTGCGAAGAGTGAATGTGTTGGGTGGGAAAGACACAGGTTAAAGCTTGAATTCTTTACTTTCTCTAATAAAGAATTCAATCTCTAGCCTGTCTCTCTCTCCCCTACCTATGTCCAATCAAGGCGCTGTCGTACTGAAGTGATTAAGCGTCACGACTGTTAGATTCTAGAAAAAAAATCCATGTCTAATCCAGTCTAAGCGCTACAACTTAGAGGTTAGAGAATGTCGAGCAACTTTGAGCAAGGAATGTGTGATCATGAAAGTGCCTGGTGAGTGAAGCTTTCGTCACCTAACACTTCGTCGCTTTTCTGTCTGCCACAACCATATTTTTTTTTTACTTTTCGTGTGGGACCTGTTACCATGTTTACAAATTTCCTTATCCCCTTAACCATGATGGAATATTTTTTCTTACACTTTACTCCTCTCTTTTCTCGTCTTCGTCTCGCTTTTTTTCTCGTCTGATCTGCCTGTACACTGTGTCTGTTGAATTATAAACAATTTAATCCAACTGTGTACCGTAATCGATGATGTATTTAACGATGCCTTCTAGAAAATAGTTTGATCTTGGATTCTTGACACATTCAGCTTTACATTTCTTATATACATGAACTGATAAGTCTAAATCTTTATACATAAATGAATAATAGTAATTTTTAAAGTAACTGGGAACCTCACTAGTTCTTAAACTTAAACCCATTAGGTGAAATAATTGATAGTATTACCTAGCTTGAAAGATAATGACAATACATCAGCATTCTTTCATCCACCGAAGCACCCTTTTATCCACTCCTATCTCTACTTGTAATTCCTCTGAAGCTTCTAATTCAGCCTCTGTCTGAGAAACCTAAAGTTCAAACCACCTTATCAACCTCTAACATACACCTCATCCCCAACCTAATCGACCTCTGCTTCATTCCGCCTCTGTTCCACCCATTCCTTCTTATAATTCACCCACCCACACCTCAGACCAATTCCACCTCACATCCACCAACCTCTATAACCTAACCTCAGCTAACCTAACCTTACCCCCCACCTACCCTAACCTAACCCACCACTAACCCACTCTCTAGCCCCACTTCCACCTCTAATCCACCCCCATCTCCACTAGGCCGCTGCTGAGAAGATGAACAAGCAGCTACAGCACCAATCCAACGAGATCCAGTCCAAGCTCGACGAGGCCAACCGCACCCTCAATGACTTCGATGCCGCCAAGAAGAAGCTGGCCGTCGAGAACACCGACCTCTTGCGCCAGATCGAGGAGGCTGAGAGTCAGATTGGCCAGCTCTCCAAACTCAAGCTGTCCCTCTCCAACCAGCTTGATGACCAGAGGAAGCTTGCCGATGACGAGAGCAGGGTGGGTACATGGATAAGCTTTTGGGTTTTGTGGAAACAGAATAGGAATTTCAGCACTGGAAATCAAACCTAGGATAGGAAACGAAAGCTTTAGACCTTAAGCTTTCACTCGTCAACCAGCTTGATGGCCAAAGGAAGCTTACCAATGACGAGAGCAGGGTGGGTAAATGAATAAACTATTTGATCTCACGAAAGTAGTGTTGATAATCTTAAGGTTTGGGCCTCGTGGAAGTAGGACAGGGAATGTAAACTTTGTACTTAGATGACTTAGTAAGCTTGCCCACTCCGAAAACAGTGTAGGTAATATATAAACATAGGGTCTGGAAGGTGAGAGGTGCCTTATGTTACTTTTGAATTCCGTTACGACAGCCTTATGTTATGTTCCTTCACTCCAGGAACGCGCCACTATCCTTGGAAAGTTCCGCAACCTTGAGCACGACATCGATGGCCTCCGAGAACAGCTGGACGAGGAAGGTGAAGCCAAGGCCGACCTTCAGCGCCAACTCTCCAAGGCCAACGCCGAGGCCCAGATGTGGAGGGCGAAGTACGAGTCCGAGGGTGTTGCAAGGGCTGAGGAACTTGAGGCTGCGCGGTTGAAGCTGGCGGCACGTCTCGAGGAAGCAGAACAGCAGATTGAACAGCTGAACGTGAAGAACATGAACTTGGAGAAGACCAGACAGCGCATCGCCACCGAGCTGGAGGACATGCAGATCGAGGTTGAGCGTGCCCAGACCTTGGCCAACGCTGCCGAGAAGAAACAGAAGAACTTCGACAAGATCATCTCTGAATGGAAGATGAAGGTTGATGATCTGGCTGCTGAGCTGGACGCCTCACAGAAGGAATGCCGCAACTACTCCACTGAACTCTTCCGCGTCAAGGCTGCCTACGAGGAGAACCTTGAACAGCTTGACTCCGTGCGCCGAGAGAACAAGAACCTCGCTGACGAGATCAAGGACCTCATGGACCAGATCGGTGAGGGAGGCAGGTCACTTCACGAGGTCGAGAAGAACCGCAAGCGCTTGGAAGTCGAGAAGGAAGAACTTCAGGCCGCTCTGGAGGAGGCTGAGGCCGCCCTTGAGCAGGAGGAGAACAAGGTGCTCCGGGCACAGCTTGAGCTCAGCCAGGTTAGACAGGAAATCGACAGGCGAATCCAGGAGAAGGAAGAAGAGTTTGACAACACTCGGTAAGTGATGTTACTATCTGTTGTGGTATATACATATTTAAAACCTTTTATAAATCTGCAGTCACTGTACTGTAATTAAGACAGACTGATATCCTACTTCATTTTCTTTCCTGCCAGCAAATGCCACCAGCGTGCCATCGACTCCATGCAGGCGTCACTGGAGGCTGAGGCCAAGGGCAAGGCTGAGGCACTTCGCATGAAGAAGAAACTGGAGTCCGACATCAATGAGCTTGAGATCGCCCTGGACCACTCCAACAAGGCCAACGCTGACCTCCAGAAGCACATCAAGAAGCTGCAGGGCGAGATGAAGGACCTGCAGACCCGTGTGGAAGAGGAGCAGCGTCTGGCTTCTGAGTACCGTGAACAGTACGGCATCGCTGAGCGCCGCGCCAATGCCCTTCACGGCGAACTGGAAGAGTCCCGCACACTCCTGGAGCAGTCAGACCGCGGCCGCCGCCAGGCTGAGGCTGAACTGGCTGAGGCCACCGACCACGTCAATGAGCTCTCGGCCCAGAACGGCTCTCTCACCTTGGCTAAGAGGAAACTCGAAGGGGAGATGCAGACCCTACATGTAAATACTGACCAATGCATTAATTACTATTATATAAAATACTGTGTACACTGTCATACTGCTGACGTGATACATAAGTCATTTCGCTTCCAGCTATTCTATATGCCATTTTTTTCCCATTCACCAGGCTGATCTTGACGAGATGCTGAACGAAGCCAAGAACTCTGAGGAGAAAGCCAAGAAGGCCATGGTAGACGCTGCCCGCCTGGCTGACGAACTCCGTGCTGAGCAGGAACACGCCCAGACCCAGGAGAAGATGAGGAAGGCCCTGGAGGTGTCCGTCAAAGAGCTGCAGGTGCGTCTGGAGGAGGTGGAAGGCAATGCCATGAAGGCCACCAAGAAGGCTCTGGCCAAACTGGAGGGCCGCGTCCGCGAGCTGGAGTCTCAGCTGGATGACGAAGCCCGCCGCCACGCTGACGCCCAGAAGAACCTGAGGAAGTGCGAGAGGCGCATCAAGGAGCTCACCTTCCAGTCGGACGAGGACAAGAAGAACCACGAGAGGATGCAGGACCTGGTGGACAAACTGCAACAGAAGATCAAGACCTACAAGCGCCAGATCGAGGAGGCTGAGGAAATCGCAGCTCTGAACTTGGCCAAGTTCCGCAAGGCCCAGCAGGAGCTGGAGGAAGCTGAGGAGCGAGCTGACAACGCTGAGCAGGTGGCCAACAAGGCCAAGGCGAAGGGCCGCGCTGGATCTGTTGGACCCATGGAGGTGAGGCCAGATCAACGCCTGTATTCTTGGCGCCGTGGCAGTGGCACAGCTTCCTTAGTGATTTAGTCTGCCTGTCACACCTTGGTATTCTCTGGTATGATTTTACTGGGTTGTAGTACCGACTTGTTTCAGTAACAGACAAGAAAATACCAAGATGTAGAATAAATCACTAAGGGAGAGGTGCTACGAAATATCTTAGATTACTCAGAATGCGACGATAACACACGCAGCTCACACCACTAACACCGCCAGCACCGCATAGCACTATACAGTATATCACAGACATTACATATACATCACACCTTAACACACTTATAATTTTACTTAACGCACAGTAAAATGCTGAATAAAAATATACATGCATATCTGTAAACAAATGTATATAATAACAGTACACATAGATAACACATACAATAACTCAAAGCTCTTAAATGCTATAAATAAAAACAATAAATACAAATAAGGACTCAATCATAACTACGCTAACCTACCCTCAATCACACACAAAAGCCACACCATCAATACATGACATTATTTTCTTTATTATTTTCTTTAACTTTACCATGACTAATTTTCTTGTTCCTGATGCTTGCCTGTTGCATGGCTCGCTTCCTCACCAATGTTAGCTCTGTCTCTCACCAGTCTTAGCTTTTTGCACCGATTTTAGCTTTTTCTCTTAAAATCATGTACTATATCTCTTTACTATTCAATTTTCAACTCTGTACAAGAATCACGAGTCCTTCAATAATTGTAGACTTTCTATAGTAGCCTACCTGTGTAAAAAACAGTCAATCTCTTCATTAGACAACTTCCTATTAGATTACCTGTGTCTAGTGTCTGTGTAGTTTAGTGTCTGTGTCAAAGTACTTCAGGAAGCTAGTTAAGGAGTGCATGACAAGACCCACAAAACTAATATCAACTTCATCTTCTATTTCCACAGCTCTAAGTTCCAGGCTAACGTCAGAGTAAGTATTAAAAGCAAGCTAGATTGAAATATAGCACCATACGCTTACTCTTCCCTCTCAGCTTTCAAGAAATAGATAAATAAAATGACACACTTATACGAAAAACCGTCCATGAAAAGATGCAGGAAAAAAATTGATATCACAGGCTTTCAAGGACGCGCGCGCACACACACACACACACACACACACACACACACATGAAGCCACAAGAACGCACCTGCACACAGATCTGAGCAATATTGGAATACTGGAATACCTATATCAATTTATCTATCGTCTAAGCTAACTATCTATCTGTCTTTTTTACAGCCCCACCACCCTCGTCAGCTGATCTACTAAGGAATACCGCCAGTGACCTTCCACCAGTACCCGTAGCTCATCCTGGGATTCAAACACCACGAAATCTCTGTTGTCAAAGATGCATCAGAGAGTCGTAGCTCATCCTGGGTTTCAACATCACCACCACTAAGCCTCTGTTGTCGTAGCTACTTCAGAGAGTCCCCCTTTATAATACTGCCATTATGGGTATTTTCCCTAGATTCCTTTTTAGACTAATTCTGTACTTCAATCCCTTCCCTTTATATATTTCTCTTGTGTATCTGTGTTATTAGTTCTCTCATCTTTAAGAATGGTTAATTTATGTAGTACACAAGGAGAGAAAAGGAGGAAATGGGTGTTCAAGCAAAGACAGAAACGGAAAATGGTAGACATGCGTTCAAGAGGAGCACTCCGTTTTATCTTACTACTTCTCTCGAAACTTCCAACCTGATCGAGACAAGGCAAACCACAGAGTCAGACACACAACCAAAACCACCAAAACTAACTATGGAACAGCCCGGGTAGTAACTATTATGGAGAAATCTTCGAGGACGCATGGACTATCAAAAGTAACTCAAAAAACTATCATCCCTAACTCCATCCTGACTGACGCGGTGTTCCAAAGGGCCGTGTGTGGGTTCCATCTTTCTTTCCAACTTTCCAAATGGGGTTTAATTTTGAGCTACGGGTCTGAAAAACAACCCCGCTTTTTTATTTTCCACAATTAATTGCACTTTCAGTTATTTTTTTAACTGTTAGTGCTGACCAATTCACCATTCTTGAAAAAAATAACAAGGAAACGATTTTTATGTAGACACTGTTCACATCTTGGTTCCTTGTGTACTACAGTCGTCTTTAAAAATGTATGTATGGATCTGTATGAGATGAGATTATATTAATAAACAAATGGCTGGGATTTTCTGCATATGATTTCAACCTCATTTAGTATATAAGGCAAATGAAACAAAAACTTATATTGCATGAATAAAAAATACAAGAAAACTGTGGATGAAAAAGAAACTAAAGAGCATTGATTAAGACACCTACATGAGAAAAAAAGCAAGGGAAGCTAAACACACACACAAAAAAACAAAAGTATATATATAAAGCAAGCTCAAAATATAACTAAACTCCATGGTAAACTATAAGAAATATCAATGCAAAGTTTCACCTCAAAATTAATATCTATGCTACCTTAAAATCCATGCCTGTTTGCCTAAGAGTCCAGTGACCATAGTGAGACACGAAAAATGCATTATTTAAATTATCACATACTCTTCCTACCAAAGAGTTCGAAGCCTCGTATCTGACCAAACGAAACAAAAACACGATCAAAAGAAGGTTTATATAAATGCCTATCAACTGCACGGGGGTCATGAAGGCAGACAATGAATCCTTTTGCCTTGTATGGACGCTTGAAGTTATTTTTATCCTAGCTACAAGACGATTTTCCTCAGTTTAGGATTTCCAGCAGTCAGAGGATGGAAAGCAGTCTCGAATAGCTAACGGGGTAAATTCTTGCTGAGGGACGCCTTCATGTATTGGCACTGATATAACAGGGCGGCGGAGCTGCCTGGTTATACAGAACTCCCTCAACTCTCTCTCTATCCCCCTAAAAGGATGGTGGACTGTAATTGGGGGTTGTTTCAGCCTGCAGTCCACCGGGTTCACGTTTTCATATCAACCGAAGGCTACTACTACTACTACTACTACTACAACTATTTCCCTTGATCAAAAAAATGGTCTGGATCTAGCCAACGATGTGGAGGAAGAGAGGAGGAGGAGGAGACCAAGGACGAGGTGGAGGAATGAAGTGGAAAGGTTTACGAAAGAGGGTGGTGTGAGCTGGCGAAAGGGCAACCTGATGGCGAACAGGGTGACATGGAGGAGATTAGCCTTTAGCTAGTCCCCTCTGGATTGATGTGCCTGGCGATGGATAGATAAACATAGATAGCTAGAAAGATAGATAGATAGATAGATAGATAGATAGATAGATAGATAGATAGATAGATAGATAGATAGATAGATAGATAGATAGATAGATAGATAGATAGATAGATAGATAGATAGATAGATAGATAGATA
>JAGKTI010005981.1:0-13072 GCA_018397915.1 Birgus latro
GAGGGACAAAGGCCTTTGGCAGTAACAGGGTAGCGTGAGAATACTATGAGAGCGTGGTTCTTATAGATGAAACATGCCTTGCGGGCCACTCAGTCTTACGTATACTCCCTAGAGGATTTATTCCAAACACATTCTATTAAAACTTACTTATCTATATTGTTAACCTTAAATTACACAGAATGAATAAGTAACAAGCAAGATTTAATTACTGGACCTTAATAGATCATTTGTCTCCGATACACCTGAATATTTGAGAGAATGGAAGCTCTATTCCACTCAGTTTATAAAACGCCTGACCCGCCTAACGCAATACACGAAAATACGCTCAACCCAACTGCATCATAGAAAACTTCATCAACAGGGGAAACTCCCATAAACCACGGTCTCATAAGGACTCGTAGTGATACCCAGCTACAATGTGTTACACTGTTTACTCCATTTCTAAAGAAATCATCCCTATTTTTCCTGGGTTACACCACATAACATATCTAGGAAAATCTTCTTGAACCAAGATTAATACAGATTGCAATCTCAGTGCACACAGTGCACCACATGGCGAGGTATTACATCACTCCGCTTCTCTTACTCTTATAACCCAAAATGTTACACTATCTAAATATTAAGCTTACATAAGTGGACCAATCGACTTTGACGGTATTGTGAATTGATAAAAGACTAAGTGGAAAAAAGTGTAAAGGGCTTTCGGGCACTGGATGTGGTGACTCTTGATACAATAGCCGGCACTGACTCCATGACCCTGCGTCGCTTGACGACACCACTATCTGGAACGTCCACACACAACGAGGTTTTACTGGAGAGTCATAAGGCTTTGACAATATGATTAGATATCTTACTTTAAATATAGTTAGAACGACAACTAATTATGATAACGTATAATGGAGAAATACTGTGAATACTTGGACATTACCTGGAACGTCCACACACAACGAGGGTTTACTGGAGAGTGGCGCCTAGCGGGCAGAAAGCTAGCTGCCTGCTCTAACACTCGCTACGTTTTCTCTACCCGGGAATGACTTCAACCAATTACGTTACAGTCTCCATGTTATATCATCGTACAAGAATTTGCAACAAAAAGTGTACGCATTACTCTACTTATAAAAATATGACTTATGATGATTTAAATTTTGTGGCAATAACATAGGTTTAACAATTTAACATACGATGCCTGAAATCACGCCTTGATACAATTTCTCTTTGTTTTGCCCGCGGCGTTACAAAACATTACGCAACAACTGAGGTCTGTGCCAAATAAATTAATTTTTGCGGTTATCTATGACAATAATCAATAAGCAGACTTTACTTAAGTTCTTAGACAATGTTATTTAGTAGAACAATACAGCAAACACAAGCCCAAGTACAAAATTCTGAATTCTAGGTGTAAATATGACTCTTTGCTAATTTAAGTTCCAAATTAACTTTCTACACCACTCTATTGAAACCAGATGCTCATGTGCCCGTCCCGTTGTCCAGTTGCTTCCCTACTAAAATCAAGCCCAAAAAAATGAATTACAAAGTCCACTTCACACTTTACAACATCTTAACACGGTCCAGAATACACACTTATCACGTACATAACCTAACGTAAATTACATACATTATATACTTACACTATACTTATACTAACTTAAATTACTCTTATACTACTTATATTATATGCAAAAAAAATGGCATTACACTGCTACTAAGTCTTCAGTAGATTGCAGAAAATTTGACTGCCAAATATCCATTGCTTCTTATTTCCCCCAAATTATAGTGTCAGGTGTATGAAAAGTTGCAGTATTTTGAAATATATCTCTGAATTGTAATAAAAATTGCATATGATATATGCTATCCATCTTGTGTACAGGTATCACAGCAGTGGGTGGGCTGCTGCTGATGGGTGGAGGTTACTACCCCACCAATGTCATCCAGAGTCTAGCTACCACTGCTGCATTTATCTCTTTCATCAACATCTTTGGTGGCTTTCTTGTTACTCAGAGGATGTTGGACATGTTTAAGAGGTAAGCTAAAAATGATGTGATGGGATTTTGTGAGACAAGCTGGAGAGGAAGTGAAGTGGTAAATGCTAATGTATGTTATGTTACAAGTGCAGATGTGAGCATTCACAGAGAGGATTGTTGTTGCTGTGGCTCCAAGCTCATCTGAATGTGAGACCTGTGGATTGCATGATGACGATGCCATCTCTTGCACTCAATCATCGTCCTTTCAGGGGCCATTGAGTTAAGTCCATCTTTATCATGTCCTGTCCAAAAGGTGCTCGTGCTCTCATTGGTCTTCAGTGAGGTTTGGGTAGCAGTTACTCCAACACTGACATTGTCCATATCTGTCTCCAAGGATAACTTGATGGCATATATGCATGTATTCAGCTGATTTTCAGTTCATACTCATACAAAGATATTGACCATAATTATATCCATTTTTTCTTTGTGACTATACCATCTAACCACACTGTCTTTCATCCTTTTATCATTAGACTTCTTTACATCATTCACAGGTCTGTGTAATGTACACATTCTTATCAGTCCCATTTTCACAGTTCTTTCTTGTGACTTTTTATAGGCCACCAGTGTCATACCTATGCATAAACTGTCCTGTTCATGCAGTGCACACAATTACCATTTCCACTGTTCTTTCTCTGCTATCTACTGCCTTAACATTTTCACACCTATACAGATATGTGGACAGTAACACAACTTCGTGCTTTTCTCTGGCAGTCTTAAAATTTAGTTGTCTCTTTCATAGTATGAACTTTAGTCAGCCATGTTACTAAAGTTCCCATTGTAATTATTCCTGTCTCACACTTACATTAATACTAAAGGTATCTCTGAGTATGTTTGTGTGCACAATTTTTCAGTGCCAAGAAAAACTGTGTGATGATCCCATGATATATATTTTTGTTGTATGCTCACATAATGCCACTCAGGGATGAGCGAGGCAGGTCACTCTTATCTTAAATGTCAGGACCAACTTGGCTAGCCCCGGGCTCTGACGCTCCTCGTGGTGCTACACAGGATTAGATGATGTATGTATGTATGTATGAAATAAAATACTTCTTATCTCTGAAGGTTTTGTGGTTGAGTTTTGTTTGCTCTTGCAGTAAAGTATGCATCATTTGAATTGTGGAGGAAATTCCATGTGTGTTAGGCATGTGTGGTTTCCTTGTACTCCTTCATCTGCAGTCTGTCTGTCTTATATAGTGTATTTTATTTTACTCCAGAAGATTATATCGAGCTTTACAAAGTCCCCTCATACTGGAGAGATTGTTGATGCTGCTGCAGCTGCTTGACCTCATTCTGTCTGGCCAAACAAACCCATAAACCATAAGCAAGCAGCTACCTTCCTTTGGCAAGGCTGTGCTGTATTTAACTTCATGAGTGTGAAAAGTCTCTCATAAGTCGAGTAAAATTGTCTGGAGATAACAAAATGAAGGAGTTACCATCTCAAAGAAATGGCTAATGATCTGAGCATATTTAAGCACTTACACCAGCTGAGTTATAACATTGCATTTCACAGTATAGATGGAGATATAACTTTCTAAAGTCACAGTAGAGAAAAAGCATTGGAAAGTTTGGGCTTAGTGTGGTTCTTGGCTGTGGTGGCAAAAAATATCAAAATAGATTCACTTAACTCTTGCAGCAGAGGGTTAACCCTGTGCTTCTAAAGATACCCTGTTTTATGTAACTTAGGTTTGATAGATAGCACTTTGTTTCATGCAGGTAGTGTGGCTGACATGAATTTTATTTATTCATCACCATCATCATGCGGACCTCCTTTCCCATCCTAGGGCAGGGTGAGGAGTAGCAACATCCAAACAGCCTAAATTTGCCCAATCCAATGGGCTGTGCTTCCATTCACTCATCATTCAAGCCACAGAAATCCTAGCCGTATCTGATACGCCAAAAACTTTCACCACTTTTTGTAGCTTCACGTAATCATATCCAGAAGAGTTGATCTGGATGCTGTCACATTAAAAAGGGGGTGCCAAAGCCCTGATCATGCACTTCTCATAATATACATCTAGTCAGCTCAATCTCTTGTCAGTTCCCTAGCCTTACCGACTTCCATACCTCTCTTTCTCACACACTCATGCACCATATCCCTCCACCTTCACCTTGGCCTACCGTGCCTCTTCCCTCCTTCAAATTCTCTCACATATACCTTTTTCACGAATCTGTTGTTATCCATTCTCACCACTGGACCATACCATCTTGGTACACTCTCTTTGATTGTGGTATCCACAGACTTCCTCACTCCTCATCTTTCACAAATCACGTTATTTTGTATCCAATCCACTCTCTGTACTCCACGTACATTCCTCATCAGTCCCATCTCAACTGCTCTCACTCTTGATTTTTCATTTTCATGCCATACCATAGTCTCATATCCATGTCTTAAAGCTGGCACCAACACTCCTTCATAGTGGCCTCATGCAGCACTCAAACCTCTTTTTCTTATCAAGGCCTTCATAGCACCAGCTGCTTCCCTTCCTTGTGTCACTCAACTTTCCACTTCTTTTGCACATTTTCCTCAATTTTCTCACTGCACCCAGGTATTTGAACTCTCTCACTAATTCCAGTCTCTCTCCATTCACTGTAATGTGGCACTGGGAGTCATCTTCTCTCTTGATTATCATCACTTTACTCTTTTCTCCATCATCATCATCATCATCATCATCATCATCATCATTCTTCATCACCATCCGCACCTCCTTTCCCACCGTAGGGCAGGTTGAGGAGTAGCAATGTCCAGACAGCCCAAATTTGCCCAATCCAATGGGCCATGCTTCCATTCGCTCACCATTCATGCCCCCGGAATCCAGGCTCTGTCTGATACGCCAAAAACGTTCACCACGTTCTGTAGATTCACATAAACATATCAGACAGAGTCAATACGGATACTGCCCCATTAAAAAGGGGTGCCAAATATCTGATCATGTGTCTTTCCTCACAATATTTATCCAGCCAGCTTGATCTCATGTCAGTCCCCTAGCCTCACCGACTTCCAAGCCTCTCTTCCTCACACATTCATCCACCAAATCCTTGCACCTTCTCCTTGGCCTACCTTGCCTTCTTCCTTCTTCAAATTTGCTCAGATAAACCTTTTTCACCACTCAGTTGTTATCCATTCTCTCCATATGACCATACCATCTCAGTACACTTTCTTCGATTCTGGTGCCCACAAACTTCCTCACTCCACATCTTTCACGAATCACATTATTTCGTATCCTATCCACTCTCTGTACTCCACATACATTCTTTAGCAGTTCCATCTTCACTGCTCTCTCTCTTGACTTCTCATGCCACACCATTGCCTCACATCCATATGTTAAAGTTGGCACTAACACTTCATTTAAGCCTTGTGCAGCTGCAACGCTCAAGCCTTTGTTTCTCATCAAGGCCTTCATAGCACCAGCTACTTTCTTTCCTTGTGTCACTCTACTTTCCACTTCTTTTTCACATTTTCCTCTCTTTTCTATCACTTTACCCAGGTATTTGAACTCTCTCACCAGTTCCAGTCTCTCTCCATTCACCATAACATCACACTGGGAGTCACGTTCTCACTCAGTTACCATCATTTTACTCTTTTCTTGATTTACTCTCAAGGCCCAACGCACACAGACATCAGCAAAACTCCGCACTAATCTGTCAAGTTCTTGTGCGATATTTGCAAGTACAGTACATTCCCCTAGTAAGCGTGCTTCGAGTACGAGAAACGCCTAGTGTGCGAGGACCTGTTTTTAAATATTTTAAATTATTTTTTAAAATGTTATTAACCAAATAGTGGTAGGTGGTGGCGACCATCCTCCACTCACTTGACATAGTGCTGCCTACTTCTTCCTTAG
Organism: Birgus latro; assembly: GCA_018397915.1. Taxonomy (NCBI): domain Eukaryota; kingdom Metazoa; phylum Arthropoda; class Malacostraca; order Decapoda; family Coenobitidae; genus Birgus; species Birgus latro. The sequence continues at coordinate 5,864 of JAGKTI010005981.1, forward strand.
CCTTTATCATTCTTTTTCTATGCCTGCCCTCTTCTCTTCCTGTTTCTCCCATCTTTCCTGTCACTTCTTATTGCTTTTCCTTTCTTTACAGGTGGCTTTACATTGTGACAAGCCAAATGGTTTCCTGTAAGCCAGGAAACCATTTTCAACGCTGGGTGGTAACCATATAACCATACATGTTCCCTACGTGTCAACAAGTGGGTTGGTGGAGGGTTAGTGCCCTTCCCTGTAAAACAATTAACTCAGTCAAATGGCCACCCCTTACGGGATTATGGCGTCTGGCAATAGATAGGTAGATGTTAACCAGAGTACACGGGTCAACCCACACGACGCGAGGCATCAGGAGAAGAACCGTTGTTTTCCGTTGTGAACCTCAAGTGCACCTCCTGCCTCTCCACTACATGCCAGCCTCATCACCCATTTCTATAATAACGTTTGGATTCACATGAATATCAGTTATTTCACAAATGCCATGTTGTTTTACTGCAAACCAGTGGAGGTGGAGGGGACGGCGACATTCGAGTCAGGGGAGGTGGTGAGGGGAGGATCCTCCATCTCCTCGCTGCTGTTCACATTTTCAGCAATTTCCATCACCTTTTCTTGTTTGTCTTTTTCATTCCTCATCTTGTTATGGACATGTCCATAGCAAGATGAGGAATGAAACAGACAAACAAGAAGAGGTGAAGGAATTTGCCAAAAATGTGAGCAGTAGCGAAGAGGAGATGGATGATCCTCCCTTCACCACCTTCTCAGACTCGCCCGCCGCTGTCCCCTCCACCTCCACTGCCCCACCTGACTCACCAGCCTCCTCCCCCTCCACTTCCATGTCTAATTGCTGCCATTTTCTGGCAGCAATTAGACATTATTGGCGAGATCCTACTGTACTGCACTGTATATGTCTTACATATTTTCCCTCAAATGGGTCAAGAAGGTCACTGATAGAGGGGGGTGCCGCCCATATGTTAATTTTCTCATTAGTTTATGTATTTCTAGTATGCAAATTCCTCTACTTTGTTTCACCATGTCTGGTACCATTAGTGATATCCTTAATGCCTGTAGTGTTAACGCAAATCCTCAGCACTAGGTAAACCTCTATGTTTTACCTTGAGAGCCAATATTTAAAGGCAGTACAAAGGGGTATATCCAGTTCTGAGGACCTTTATCAATGCTACAGATGTTGAGGACATCACTGATGGTGCCAGACTCGGTTAAATGGAGTATAGTAAGCGAGCACCTCTGCCACCCATAAAGGCGCGTACTAGGGGGGTGTACTGTAGTACAGCATCATCAGCATAAAACAAATTTCAGATATTCCATCCATCACCATTCATTACCAACACCATCCCTCTCTCCATTACTCATGTTCTTACCTCTCTCATTACCCCATCCATATATATATTGAACAACCGTGGGGACATCATACAACCTTGTCGCACGCCTACACCGGTCGTGAACCAGCACTGCATCATCAGCTTATGACAAATTTGAGATATTCCATCCAACACTAACCATTGCCAATGCTATCCCTGTCTCCGTTACTCGTGTATTTACTTTTCTCATCACCCCATCCATATATACAGGTATACCCCGAGATATGGTACCTTTAGATGCGATACCCTGGCTTAGCAGTGGGGGTAGAAATACCACCATACTCTGCCTAACGATGGCCAAACCCCTGTTTAATGATAGGTTTTTATTTATTTATTTACCAATTTTGATGATATTTTAGGCTTAAATTTTTTGTTTAGGTTGATTTATAAACTGTTTTCAGACATAGATTAATGTGTTCTAGTCATAGGTGGGGTGAACATTGTCATTTAGGGGTGCAGTTTACTAAGTTTGATTTTTCCAGACATATTTGATGATTTTCAGATTTTATTTTTGGGTTTAGGTGAGTTATAAACTGCTTTTAGGCTTAGTTAGCTTGTTTTAAAGCTATTTGGGGGTTTAGCTAGAAACTTGTTTCTGAACTCATTTGAGTGGGTTTAGGACTTGGTTGGGGGGGGGGGGACCCAAGGCTCAGAAATGCATCCCTATATTTTACATGTTAAATCTACCCTGACATACGATACCCTCCCTAGAGATGGGTTTTTGCTTAACCAATTGCATTGTTAACCCGGGGTATACCTCTATATTGAACAACCATGGGAACATCACGCAACCTTGTCGCATGCTCACATTGATCTTGAACCATTCACTTAGATTCCATTTACCCTTTCACATGCCTCATTGCCATCATAAAAACTCTTGACAGCATCTAGTAGCTTACCATGTACAGCGTACATGTGCAAAACCTTCCACAATCCTTCTGTGTCTGCTTTTTTGTATGGTTATTCCAGATCCATAAATGCCATAAACACCTTATTGTCCTTCTCAAGCCTTCTCCATTATCTGCCTTACGCAAATATTTGCGGCACACATCCTTAGCCACTCTTAAAGCCACCATATTGATCAATCACCGGGACTTCTGATTCCTTTCTTACTTTCTCTATAATAGTTCTTCCATATGCAGTAGAGTCATCATACAACACGTGATTGGTTATGCAGAAACTTGTGCAAAATCAGATTCGCATTTATACAAAAGTTTTCGAGTCAATCCTTAACAGAAAAATTTTAAAGCATCTTTCCTGTCACAACCTTCTTTCTGATCGTCAGTATGGGTTCCGTCAGGGACGCTCCACTGGCGATCTTCTCACCTACCTTTCAGACTCCTGGTCATCCTCCTTTCGGGACTTTGGCGAAAGTTTTGCCATTGCACTTGACATCTCAAAGGCTTTCGATCGAGTCTGGCATAAATCTTTAATTTCCAAACTACCCTCCTACGGTTTCTATCCTTCTTTCTGTGCCTTCATCTCTAGCTTCCTTTCTGGTCGTTCTATAGCCGCTGTTGTAGACGGCCATCGTTCTTCTCCTAGACCTATCAACAGTGGTGTTCCTCAGGGCTCTGTCCTATCACCAACTCTCTTCCTTTCATTCATCAACGACCTTCTAAGCTGGCCATCTAACCCTATCCACTCATATGCTGATGATTCCACCCTTCACCTTTCCATTTGGTTTCCGCAACGTCCATCTCAGCAGTTACTTCAAAGAAAAAGGGATGAGGCTATGGCACACCTAATGTCTGACTTGGCTCGTATCTCTGATTGGGGTAAAAATAATCTTGTTATTTTTAATGCATCAAAAACTCAGTTCTTACACTTATCAACCCGACAAAATCTTCCTCAGGATTACCCACTAATGTTTAATAATGAACAGTTATGTCCTGCATCATCCTTGAACATGCTTGGGGTTTCATTCTCTCGAGATTTGTCTTGGAAAGAACATATTACATCTCTTGTGAAATCTGCTTCCAAGAGATTAGGTGTGCTAAGCCGATTCCGAACTTTCTGTACCCCTGCACGGTTGTTGACCTAGTACACGGGTTTTATTCGTCCGTGTATGGAGTACAACTCTCATGTGTGGGGAGGCTCCCCACATGCAGCTCTTCTCAATAGGGTGGAGTCAAAGGCTTTTCGTCTTATTAACTCTCTTCCTCTTATTGATTCAACCTTTGTCTCTTCGCCGCACTGTTGCATCTTTATCTCTCTTCTATCGCTACTTCAATGGTCACTGTTCCTCTGAACTGTCTGCTTGCATCCCTCCACCTCTATGACGGGCACATAGCACCTGTCTATCAACAAACTCTCATCCCTTTTCTGTCCAACTCTCTAATGCAAGAGTCCTTCATTTATGTAACTGGTCAACTCTGGAACTGTCTTCCTCTGTCTGTACAGTAAAACCTTGATATAACGGACTTCAGTAGACCAGAATTCGCTCTTATCGGTCTTGAGCTACCGGACTAAACTCCTATATATCGGAAAAAGTCCGATATAGCCAGAAAGCAGTCCGGACTGCCTGACAACTTCAGCTATGTTCACCACAATATGACAAGTAAAAGACATGTTTTTCAGTGCACAGTACAGTATTATTATACCATTTGATTAATGTAGTGAAGGTATAACACAGTACACTACTGCAATGGTGGTGAAAACCACTGATGCAATCCGGACTAATGTCTGATATATCGGAAAAAGTCCGGATTAGCAGGGGTAAGTCCGGATGTCGCTTTTATCAGAAAATCGCATATTTCGGACTGGCCTGAGCCCCAATTAGTCCGTTATAGTGAGGTCTTACTGTATTTCCTACTTCCTACGATCTCCAGTCTTTCAAATGCAGTGTGTCCAGGCATCTCGAAATGAACAGATCTTGAATTTGGCTCTCTTTTGTATTGTTTTTGCTTTTTCTTGGAAGGAACAGTATGCAGGCCTGTGGCCTTTGATTCCTTCTTCCTTGCAAAAAAAAATATATATATATTTACATGTAAAATAAGGGGTTAGGTTCTAGGAGCCTCCTTTTTTTTTTTTTCCTTTAATATCTGTAAAGATAGATTATTACAAATATGTCTGCCTTAAGGCACCCAATTACAAATATGGTTGCCTTAAGGCATCCAAGACAGTGTGCTAACATACGATCTCACCGACTGGACACGTCAGTGCATACTGCATTGTAACCTAACAGATTAGTTTTGCCCACTAATTGTTTTTTGTTTTGTTTTTGAAGACTCCAACACATTTGCATGCGTCGGACTTGGTCACCTAATGCGGCTCTCCATGCTGCTCGATCTTTGTCAGCCTCCTTGTTCAGTCCCTTAACCCTTAAGTCACACTTAATGACCTCGTCCCATGTCTGTCTCGGTCTACCCCTCCCAACCCTTCCCCCAACATTAACACTTCTCACCTCCTGCACCCAATTATCATCCCCCATCCTCTCCACATGTCCAAACCACCTCAGCTTACCTCTCCTCATCACAACACCAATACACTCCAGTCCCATCCTACCTCTCAACCCTTCCATCGTAAATCCCCCTTCTCCCCCAGGCCTTGCACACAGGGACGCACTGCACATCCACCTGATCATTGTCATTTCTGTATGTTTAAACCTGCGAATATCCTCTTCCTTTACTGCCTAGGTCGCACTACCATACAGCATCACACTCCTAACACATGCTGCATACAAAGACCTTTTAGCACGTATGGAGAGCCCTCTCAATGTCAGGAGAGGCAACAGCTCCCTGAACTTCTTCCAACCACTTCTCACTCTAGCAACCGAGCTAACTCCAGCCCCACCTTCGGCACATAACATGTCTCCCAAATAACAAAACTCCTCCACACACTCAGGAGACTCGCCAGCAAGTTCAATCTTCTTATGCCTAACAATCTCCTCCTGCTCTCCCCGACACACCGCACACATGAAATCAGCATTATCTCGCAGTCTACCTCTAATACCACTACATCTCTTGTGCACCCATTTATCACAAACACTACACAAGATGGAATTACTTCCCACACCCTTGTGGCAAACTGCACATGGCCACTTTCCCTCTCCTCTGATATTACCGCTACCAACCCTAGATATCATCACTTTTCTTTTATCTGCATTTACCCTTAAGCCCTTGTGCCCCATACCATCTCTCCACTTCTTAAATCTTTCCTCCGCCTCCTTTTCATTCTCTACAATCAACACCAAATCATCAGCTTACAACATCTCCCATGGGAGTCCATCTCTGAAGTCACGTGAGAGGGCTTCAAGCACCATGATGAACAACAAGGGACTCAAAACTGACCCCTGATGCACACCAACATTCACAGAAAACTCATCACTCAAAGCTCCATTCACTCTTACCTGGGTGCGAGCACCCACGTACATGACCATAACCACCCACGTACATGACCATAACCACCCTAACCTGCCTTTCTTCCAACCCTAGCTTTCTCATTGCCCACTTCACCACCTCTCTAGTGACTGTGTCAAAGGCCTTTTCCAAGTCAGCAAAAACAAAATACAATTCCCTTTTCTTTCCAATATATTTTTCCTGAAGCTGTCGAACAATGAATATGGCATCAGTGGTCCCCCTGCCTGGCATAAACCTAAACTGCATCTCATTGATATTCACTCTTTCTCTAATCACACCTTCTAGAACTCTCTCCATTACTTTCATTATCTGATCTAAGAGCTTTATACCTCTGTAATTTCTCCTTTCCAGAGCATCACTCTTCCCTTTGTACACATTTACAATTACACTCTTCAGCCAATCATCTGAGACAACACACTCATATATAATCATGTTTATAAGGTCAGTGACTAACCTCACCCCAGTATCTCCTGAGGCCTTCAACATTTCAGCAGTCAACCCAGACACACCTGCCGCCTTCCCCACCCGCATCCTGCCTATTGCCTCACTCACAGTAGCAGTGTCAATCAAAGGCCAAGGGCCAAACACTGGATCTAATGGCTCCAAACCTTATCTATTCAAATCAAACTCCTCATTCAACAACCGGCTATAATGCTCTCTCCATGCATCTTTAATATCCCCACTGTTCACCATTACCCTTCCTTCATCATTCTTTACACACTGCTTACCAACAATGTCCCTATTATCCCTCTTCACCTGATTTCCACCCTAAAAATCATATTTTTCCTTTCTCCATGTTTTAGATTATCAAGTAAAAGTCTCTGTGACTCAGACTTCGCCCTGTATACCTCTCCTCTAGCCCTGCGCTTGGCAGCCAAGTACTCCTTCGTTACCACCCTTCTTCCATTCCCGGAAAAGCCTTCTTTTCTCCTTAACTGTGGGTTCTGCACCCTCATCCCACCACCAGGTTATTTTATGTCTTGGTGGGCCTCTTATCCAACCGCATATTGCATCGGTAACTCTCAAGAGGTTGTTATTAAGGGCTCTATACTGTTCATTAATGCCTCTATCTACGGCTCCCTGTTCAGCCACCACTCTCCTCATCTCACTATAAAAGGCATCCCTTACTGATTGGTTTCCCAGCTTCCATATTTTCCTCCTAGGTACATATGTCCTCCTCCTCATCACTCGTACCTTAACCCATCCAGTCCCGACCAGTTTTTTTTTTTACCAAGCCTACCCTCAGATCCCGACCGATTTTTGACTTCTTGTTTTTTGGCTGAAACCTTCACTTTTGGTGAGAAACATCGAAAATTCATAGATAAATTGTGATCCTAAGATAAAAAAATGTTGATACAGGTGTCACTCAACCTTACGTTTTCCTTCTTTTTCAAGGTACCTGGCTTAAGAAATTGAACTATGGAAGGGTTAACAAATTCAAGCTACTTTAAATTACGTATTTATTTCATTTATTTGGT
>JAGKTI010005981.1:22383-32766 GCA_018397915.1 Birgus latro
TCTCTGAAGTCACGTGAGAGGGCTTCAAGCACCATGATAAACAACAAGGGACTCAAAACTGACCCCTGATGCACACCAACATTCACGGGAAACTCATCACTCAAAGCTCCATTCACCCTTACCTGAGTGTGAGCACCCACGTACATGGCCATAACCACCCTAACCAGCCACTCTTCCAACCCTAGCTTTCTCATTGCCCACTTCACCACCTCTCTAGGGACTCTGTCAAAGGCCTTTTCCAAATCAACAAAAACAAAATACAATTCCCTTTTCTTGCCAATATATTTTTCCTGAAGCTGTCGAACAATGAATATGGCATCAGTGGTCCCCCTGCCTGGCATAAACCCAAACTGCATCTCATTGATATTCACTCTTTCTCTAATCATACCTTCTAGAACTCTCTCCATTACTTTCATTATCTGATCTAAGAGCTTTATACCTCTGTAATTTCCCCTTTCCAGGGCATCACCCTTCCCTTTGTACACATTTACAATTACACTCTTCAGCCAATCATCTGGGACAACACACTCATATATAATCATATTTATCAGGTCAGTGACTAACCTCACCCCAATATCTCCTGAGGCCTTCAACATTTCGGCAGTCAACCCAGACACACCTGCCGCCTTCCCCACCCGCATCCTGCCTATTGCCTCACTCACAGTAGCAGCGTCAATCAAAGGCCAAGGCCCAAACACTGGATCAGCTGGCTCCAAACCTTCCCTATCCCAATCAAACTCCTCATTCAACAACCGGCTATAATGCTCTCTCCATGCATCTTTAATATCCTCACTGTTAACCACTACCCTTCCTTCATCATTCTTCACACACTGCTCGCCTACAATGTCCCGATTATCTCTCTTCATCTGATTTGCCACCCTAAAAACCATATTTTTCCTTCCTTCATGATTTAGATTATCAAGTAAAAGTCTCTGTGACTCAGACTTCGCCCTGTATACCTCTCTTCTAGCCCTGCGCTTGGCAGCCAAGTACTCCTCCCTGTTACCACCCTTCTTCCATTCCTGCAAAAGCCTTCTCTTCTCCTCAACTGCGGCTTCTACACCCTCATCCCACCACCAAGTTACTTTATGTCTTGGTGGGCCTCTTGTCCAACCGCATACTGCATCGGTAACTCTCAAGAGGTTGTTCTTAAGGGCTCCATACTGTTCATTAACGTCTCTATCTTTGGCTTCCTGTTCAGCCACCACTCTCCTCATCTCACTATAAAAGGCATCCCTTACTGATTGGTTTCTCAGCTTCCATATTTTCCTCCTAGGTACATATGTCATCCTTCTCATCACTCGTTCCTTAAGCACCATGTCACAAATCAACAGTTTGTGCTGCTGAACACACTCCTCGCTTCCTATAACTTTAACATCCCTCACTAATCTCCTATCAACCCTCCTTACCAGAAAATAATCTATCTGGCTACTATTTCCCCCGGACTCGTACGTAATCAATCTACTCACTCTTTTTCTAAAATGTGTGTTGCACACAATCATGTCCATAGCCTCCCCAAACTCGAGTATTCTTTCCCCTTCCGCATTCCTCACACCATATGCACATCCTCCATGGACTCCTTCATAACCTTGAGCTGCTTCACCAACATGACCATTTAAATCCCCTCCTAGAACCACTACCTCATCATCACCCATACCACTTACTACGCGTATTAAATCATCCCAAAATCTATCCTTCTCTGCGTCATCCAGTCCTACCTGCGGAGCATATGCTGATATGACTGAAACCATCACCCGTCCGATCAAAATTTTCACTACTATTATCCTATCACTTACTCTCATGACATTCATAACATACTCCACCCATTTCTCCGCAACCAACACCCCCACACCCCCATATCCGTCAGTTCCCCCCTGCCAAAACAACTTACAGTAGCAATCCTTCCCAGCAATCTTTCTGGCTGATCCACCCCTGTACCGGACTTCCTGCAGGCATGCCACATCCACCCACCTCCTACTAAATGCCTCAACAACTTCCCCTGCTCTTCCTCTCAAACTTCCCACATTCCACGAACCCACCCTATACCCCCTGGGTGATTTGTTGTCATCAGGCTTGCTTCCACAGGGGTCTAGCTGTATACGGTCTGGCATATCTAGGAGGAAAAAACATTGAAATACTGTATTTCGGTCTTTGTGACATCTCTCCTACGTCATGCTGCCCTTTTTCAGGGCTATATACACCTGGAGTAAGGATCTAGCAATACTTATACTGAATCAGTTCATTAATTACTTCATTACGACTTTATCATACCTAAACTTGATGCTACCGAGTTGTCCTACAGACCCTCACTACTAGTCTCTAAAACCAACAAAACTTCACTAAAGCACACACACACAGCATACTTCATCATTAAGAGGGCTATCGCATTAAGTCTTACTTGCCTATCATGATAATAACAGCTGAATATCACAGAAATCTTCCCTTTACTGGTATATGATTCCCAGACATTGTTGTGAGTGGTGGGCAGCTGTGGCCTCGAAATGGGTTGTGACGTCACAGTGAGGGTGTATGTTTCACGCGAGGTACGATAATCTCCAACTTTGATTTACTATTTTTTTTCATAAATATTAAATCAGAGAGAAAAACTAATGATGCTCCAATAATTACGAGTGACCATTCTACTACTTTATGTAACTTGTAAACAACCGTCGACCAGTCCATTGTCTTAGGGGTCCCACCGAAAAATCCGAAAAATCTGATAATCCGAATGATTCTTGGTCCACTACCATTCAGATTAATGGACTTTTACTGTATTAACTTCAGCTTTTGTACTGACTCTCCTTGTATTATCTGCAGTTTAACATTTTGTAAATTTAAGCATTTAACATATTGCCAAGAGACTTGCACATGCACAATAAAGGGACAGTCCTGAATTGGAGAACAGCCCATGCTTGTTTACCAAAGACCAGTGCATATTTAGTCCATCCTGTGTTAATGTTTGAGAATGAACAATACTGAATTAAAGGGATTAAATGGGATAACTTAAATTCAGAGGCTGCCGAATTAATGCAAGAACTGTTTATAATCCTTCTTTATTATCACTATCCTATCCTAGTAATGTCAACAGATTCAGCTCTCTCTCTCTCTCTCTCTCTAAAGTTGTATCTTTTTTCTGTCAGTTAATGAACAAAGGGTATTAATGGCTTGCACTTGTGTGCCAGAAAGAAAAATAAAATGTCTAGTTACTTTTATTGCTGCTGTTATACCTTTGCCACAACCCTTTGATTTGTATATATAATGAAATTACCTGACCAAGTTTTGCAAAAAGTTGCCACCTTAATGCTTATTTAAAATATGAAGACCAAAGAAACAAAATGTGTGTGCATTTTAATACTGACAGTTTGCATCATTCGACGTACAAGAGGTTATTAATGTGTAATATAGATAGAAGTTGTACCAAGTCTCCAGTGCCATTTAGAATCCTTTATGTTCCTTCAATTTAGGGAAGGGATGGTAAAATAAATCATAAAACATGTACCAAATAGAGATCAGGTAAGCCTCTATTTGAGCCTCTGAACAAGAGTGATGTCAGAAGCCTAACTTTTTCAGTCCGATGATATAACTAGTTTTATTCTTGCCACCAGATGATTTTACCATTTAGAACACTCTTATACTGAAGGGGGTTAATGAAGACTGTATCATCACCCTGTTCAGTCTCCCGTGAGTTGAACAAAATCATTGGAATAAAGAATAAAACGATTAACGTCCTCAGAGTGAAGGAAGTAATTTAACCACTTTACTGCGGGCCGTCACTTTCATGACGCTCGGTAGCGATGGCTCGAGCCATGGGCCGTCAGTTGGGTGCCTCTGTTTTCTTTTTAAGTAGCTGGGGCTTTCAAGATATAAATATATATGAAAAACTGTTGGAGAATCCTGAGTGCTATTTATATTACCCAGGCTAGTTTTGGCCAATATTTTACAAAAATATGTCAGACCGCGAATTACCACCGGCTGGAAGCGCCAGGACCGCCTCATACAACCCCGCGGTTTAGGGATTAATCAAGCTTATCTATCGCCATATGCTCAAGGCTAACTTGTAATTTTTTTTTTTCCCTCATTGTGTAAATCAAGGTACATCATGTGAATCAAACAAATATTGGACTTCAAAACCTTGGTTAATCGCCACATTGTTCTGGTAAAGGAACAGTAATCACATCCGCCTGCACCGAGGGCTAGTGAAAAGTGACCTATGTTTTATCCCGCCATAGAGACGGTCACCTATGACCTATGGAAATAAGTGTCAAGTGGTGGTATTTGGTAAATATTAAATTTCAGAAACCTAAGGCAATGACAAGCTCTAAAAAATACCATTCTTACTCAGAAAGACAATACAAATGTAGATAAGAAAGCCAATTCCAATGAACTCATTAGTAATATAACGAAACAACTGTTGTAAGGGATTGACAGATGGAAACCTGATGTATACTATCTATCTATCTATTGCCAGACGCCTCAATCCCGCATGGGGTGGCCACAAACAAATCACCTCCATGTTGCTCTGTCTCCCGCCATTTCACTACGCCGCTCCCAACTCACACCCCCTTCTCTCATGTACCTCTCCACTCCATCCCTCCATCTCATCCTTGGCCTCCCCCTCCCTCTCCCCCCCTCCACATCACTCACATACACTCTCCTCATCAGTCTTTCACTCTCCATCCTCTCCACATGGCCAAACCACCTTAACGTGTTTCTCCTAACGCTTCCTATCACATCCACGCCACAACACTCCTTCACTTCCTCATTTGTTAGTCTCTCTCCATGTGACTCCACATGCTCCTCTCAAATAACTCACTGCTCTCACTCTTGACTTCTATCCTTCCAACAGGGTCCAAGCTTCACTTCCATATGTTAGAGTTGGTATCACAATACTGTCATGTAACAACTTTTTCACTTCCATGCTCACCTCCCTGTTTCTTATCACTGCTTTCAACGAACCAGCACCCTTCCTTCCCTGCTGCACCCTTTCGAGCACTTCACCCTTCAGACTTCCATCCTTACTCATCACACTACCCAAGTACTTAAATGCACTCATATTCTCCATATCCTCCCTTTCCAATCTCACTGTACATTCACTGGCTTCACTTCTTTTGAAGACCATCACTTTACTCTTCGCTACATTCACCTTTAGATTCCGTTTCTTACACACTCTCCCAGACTCATCTGCCAAGCCTTGCAGCTCCCCTTCGTCTTCACTCAACAACACAGTATCATCTGCAAACAACAGTACAGGGAGTTTCCAAACACTGCCCTCCCTCACTAGGGCCGCTCCAACATCCTTCCCGACCTTGTATCTCTTTTAAAACCCCATCCATGTACAGATTGAACAGCCATGGTGACGTGACACATCCTTGTTTCATCCAACCTTCAAATGGGAAGATTCACTCAGTTTGCCATCCACACGGACTACAGCCTTAGCGCCCTCATACATACTCTTCACTGCCTTCAACAACTTCCCATCCACTCCATATATTCTTAATACTTTCCACAATCCTTGTCTATCCACCTTGTCATATGCTTTCTCCAAATCCATGAAGGCTGCATACAACTTCTTTCCCTTCTCTAGAAACTTTTCCACCAAAGATCGAAGAATGAATATCTGGTCTACACAACCTCTTCCCTTCCTAAAACCTCCCTGTTCTTCTCCAACTAATTCCATTGTTAATTCCCTAACTCTGTCAATAAGTATCCTACCATATACTTTTCCTGTTACACTAAAGAAGGCAAATGCCCGTATGATTACCACACACTTCTTTTTCCCCTTTTCCTTTGTACAGAGGAATAATTATACCTGACTTCCAATCCTCCGGGACTGTACCTTCCTCCCAGGCCAATCTGCACACCTTCCACATCCATTCTGTTACTATCTCTCCCCCATGCTTCAGCATTTCACCACACACTCCATCAATTCCTGGGGCTTTCCCCATTTTAACTTTCTTCATTGCTTCCACCACTTCCATCCTGGTGATTTCTTCCTCTCTTCTCACAACCCTCATTCTCCCCGCCATTCCCCAGCCACTTATACTTGCATTACTTTCATTCTCTATGTTCAACAATTCGTTAAAGTGTTCTCTCCATCTGTTCACTTGTTCTCCCTTCTCCACTAGTAATCTACCATTTTTACCTTTCTCACCCCCACTAACTTCGTTGGCACCCTGTCTAACTCTCTTTGCCTTTTTCCAGAACATTTTCTTACATTCCCTCCAATTTGCACTCAAATTCCTTCCAAATTCCTCATCCACTCTCTTCTTACTCTCTCTTACTAATCTTTTCACCTCTCTCCTCCACTCTTCATATAACTCTCTCGTCCGTCTCTCAGCTTCTTCGACACCCCTGTTCCTCATCCACTCATTATATGCTTTCTTCTTTTGTGCCACAGCCTCTATCACCTCTTCAGTCCACCATGCTGTTCCCTGAACCCCCTTTCGTCTTCTCTTACACACCATCTCACATGCTGCACTGATTTCTTATGTGAATATCTTGCACTCACCTTCCATGTCCCCCATCTGCTTCAATCTATATTTACCTAATTGCTCCTCCACTTCCCTTTTATATTCAGCCTTTATTCCATCCTCTTGTAACTTTTCTACCCTCCTTGTAAGAACTACTTCCTCCTGTCCTTCCATTCTTCTTGTTTGGATTCTGATTCTGACCACCACCCAGCTGCTTTCCCATTTTTCAGTCTCTTCACAGTGTTCTTCACCTGTGCGAGTGTCACGTTTCCTGGCACTGCATTCCTTGTGTGTACACCCCTGAAACCAATCATGTTAACAGTTGCTTTGCTCTCTCAAATCCCATTCGTTGCATGGTCAAAATATTCTTTCCATCTTGTCCTTGCTTCATCCCCATGGTTTAATAATCTACCACTTACATCCATCACACTTTCACATTTCTTTCTATTGTCTTTTCTACATTTCCACACCTCTTTCCAGAATAACTTCCTTTTGTCAGAGTAATTTGCATTCATTTTTCTTCCTAGATCATTATTTACTTTCTTCTTTTTCCTCTTCACTAGTCTTTTTACATGCTTTTTTGCTCAATATATTCAGTTCTTATTTCAGTTGAGCCTGTGTACTGTAACCACTCTAGCCACTTCTTCCTTTTTTGCTCCAATGCTCTCTTATCCTTTTCATCCCACCATGCCGTATTTTTCTTCTTTGTTGTTACTCTTTCCACACCACACACCGCTTTAGCATTCCAAACTAAGCAGTCCGTATATGCATTCCACAAGCTGTCCAGATCCATTTCATTCCAATTCACTGATTCCAACTCCCACCCTACTATGGTCCTGTATTCAACTGCCATTTCTTTGATGCTCAGCTTCTTGACTTTCAGTCTCTCTCCCTGACTGCTCCTCTCTCTCCTGGTCCACCTCACTCCTTTCAGCTTAATCTTACACACTACAATCATATGATGTGATTGACCTCCACATTGTCCTTTCACTGGCCTTGTATCAGCAACCATTCCCAGCATCGACCTCTCTACAAGCACGTAATCAGTCAGGCTCCTTTCAACATGATCCCTGTTCCCTCTATACCATGTATATTTATGTGCATCTTTGTGTTTGAAATGCGAGTTACAAATGCACAACCTCCTTTCCTGGCACATATCCTTCAGTGTTTTCCCATTATCATTTTCTGCTACTTACAACCCATTATGTCATCCTCAGGACCAGTGTCTGCTCTTGCATTCATATCGCCCATTACCATTACTCTATAGCTCCTGGGCATTTCTCCTACTTGCTTCATCTAGCTCTTCCCAAAACCTTTCTTTCTCTCTCTCACTCCTGTCATCACACGATGCATACACTACAATCACTGCCACATTCACTTCTCAAACTTGAACTTGACATACATACATCTCAAGCTGACACATTTGTAATCTCTCATTCCACTCTGCCACACCTCATTCATCAACAGAGCAACTTCTTCCTTGCATCATCCTCGCCCATTCATGCCCGATCTTACACATTTCACACCCTCCCACTCCTCCACTACACACATTTTCATCTTTGTTTCACGCAGTGCCATCACAGCATATCTCGCACTCTTGAACACATTCACCACTTTCACCCTTTTGCTTTTCTCATTCACCCATCTCACATATCACATGGCCATGCGAATCTGCCCATTTGCTTGGGGCCTTGGGCAGGTATTGGCCCATTTGCTTGGGGCCTGGGCAGGTATTGGCCCATTTGCTTGGGGCCTCGGGCAGGTATTGGCCCATTTGCTTGGGGCCTTGGGCAGGTATTGGCCCATTTGCTTGGGGCCTTGGGCAGGTATTGGTCAATTTGCTTGGGGCCTTGGGCAGGTATTGGGCCCTCCAAGGCTTTCCGAATCATTTGCCTTCATTAAGTGATTTTAGATAGGGGAATCTGGGGGATATTTAACCTGCCCCCAAACCCTGGTTATATGGTTACCACCAAGCATAGTAAATGGTTTCCTGGGTGCATGAAACCATTTGGCTTGTCACTCAGTGTAGAGATTGTAAGGCATCCCTACATCGAGTGAGTGGATGATGGGCACCCACATCTACTCAATATATTTATTTATTTATTTACAATTTGTATTTTTTCAGACCAACTGATCCACCTGAGTATAACTACCTATATGGACTCCCAGCAGCAGTATTCCTTGGTGGGTATGCTGCTTCAGCTGCCAGTGGATATGCAGAAAGCCACCAGATGGCTTACCTGGCTTCCTCCCTGTGTTGTGTTGGTGCTTTGGGTGGCCTTTCTAACCAGTCCACATGTAGACTCGGCAACATTCTTGGCATGGTATGATTTTTGTCAGTTTATCGAAGTTTATGATTAATTTATTCATATTTTATAGACATTTTTCTCTTATGTAGCAATGCTGCCATACTTTGCCTGTGTGTTCCTTCAATGTGCAACTTCAAAAAAGGTTGAATTCTGGATTTTAACATGCATCTATATGTTATATTACTTTCATGGTCAGATTGGAGTGTCTGGTGGTATTGCATCAACCATTGGGCACTTAACTCCCAGCAGTCCAGTGCTGGCACAGATGGCTGGTGCAGCAGCAGTGGGAGGTGCCATTGGCACCACAATTGCCAAGAAGATTGAAATCACTGACCTTCCTCAACTGGTTGCAGCCTTTCACAGGTAAAGCATAGCTGATATATGGGAAAGTTGAAGATGGATATTCTCTTTCAGAGGCCTGTGTGTCTTATGTGTCAACTGCCATGCATTGGCATTGTGTGTGTGTGTGTGTGTGTGTGTGTGTGTGTGTGTACCGTAATCCCTCTATTATTCAGTGTGGTAGAGCCAAAGGCAGGTAGTGGCGCCGTCCAGATAGTGGACTTCTTTCCAGACTGTATACACATACAGTATATATATAT
Source organism: Birgus latro (assembly GCA_018397915.1). Taxonomy (NCBI): domain Eukaryota; kingdom Metazoa; phylum Arthropoda; class Malacostraca; order Decapoda; family Coenobitidae; genus Birgus; species Birgus latro. Next base: position 31,762 of record JAGKTI010005981.1, read on the forward strand.
CTGACTCTGAGCATAGGCTTCACAGCCTGCTATCAAGGCCCAGCAGTCCTCCTACATACCATACACCTCTACATGTCACCACTTCGGCGCTAACACCCACCGTCCATATTGAATACATGCTAGGCCTGTCTCATACAGGACTGGTGAATTGGTATTAGTGGTGGTATTTTTACAACATGTCAGCGGGTCTTTTGGTAGATCAGTAAAGCCTGATTTAATGAAATTCAAATCCTTAAACTGTTCCCTGCCCCAGCGTGGATTTGAACCTGGGTCCGTCAGGACTGCAGCCCACCTCTCTACCGATCGAGCCACCACTCAGTTAATCAATAGATTATATTTTTGACAGTGTTGTGTATCATTGGGAGTGTTCATTCAGCAAGTATGTCAGATATTGAACAAATTTTCCCCATATGTTACTGAAGAAAAGTCAGAGATACATTCCAGGCCCAAACCCAAACTCTCACCTTACTCAGTCAATAGAGACTGACACAAAAACAGCATAGGTAATGTGATTATCCTCATAAACAATACTGTTGCTAAAAAACGAGACATCAAACGTCACACGCAGGAAGGTAAGGTGGGTGGGATGTGTGGTGTGAGATGCTTCAGGGCAACTGACAAGTGACAGGCAGTCAGCTTGCAGTGTGCCAAGCAAGGGTGGGGGTGGGCGGGAGTATGGGGAGGGGGACAAGCAAGGGTGGGAGAGGGTGGGGGGAGTGGAGGGAGACAAGCTGGAGTGGGGGTGGGGGAGGTTGGGGGGATGGGGAGGGAGACAAGCAGGGATGGAGGAAGGTGGGGGGACAGGGAGGGAGACAAGAAAGCCAAATTGCTCTACTACCCCCCCACCCCACCCCACCCCACCCAGTCTCACTCATTCACTCCTACTGACTGACTGACTCACTCACTCACAGACTCACTCTTTCACTTTAACTCACTCATTCTCACTCACCGACTCATTCTCTCACTCACTGTCACAGTGACTCACTCTCTCTCACACACACACAC
>JAGKTI010005982.1:28265-42537 GCA_018397915.1 Birgus latro
ATCATCATCATCATCATCATCATCATCATCACCATCATCATCATCATAATCATCACCACCATCATCATTATCCTCCTCCTTCTCCTACTACTCATCATTTTTCCTACCAACATTGTCATCATCAACATCATTATCATCATCATCATTTTCCTGGAGAGCAGCATAAGTTAGATGGTGATGATGATGGTGATGATGATGATATGATGATGGTGATAATAATGATGATGCTTTTGATGATGATGATGATAATGATAATGATAAAAATGATGATGATGACGGTAATTTAATAACTTCTGTCATCACACTTCTCACTCACATCTCTACACTCCATCACCTCTATCCCTCCACTAGAAATTCAGCTGGTGGTATTTCATATATATTGCAGATATGGCTCAGTGTGCTGGTGTGGGCATGAGCATGGGTGTGGCAGTGGGAGTAGGGTAGGAATAAATGATGCTGAAGAGAAATTGGCTATGTTAACTGAGCCATCCACAAAGCACACAAGAAATCATTTGGTGTATTGGAAGAAGAGTGTTGTATTTGGGCTTCCCTATATGCATAATTTCACCCCATTCTCTCACTCCTTTTCCCTATCATTATTTTGTATGTGTATCATTTTTTATGTCTCTCTTATTTCTTTACACTGTTTTACTTTATATCTCTAATTCTCTTATTGCATTCCCCCCTCTCTCTTTCTCTCTCTAATTTAACCCCATCCTCACTCTCCATCTCACACACAGGGCAGCCACAGCAGCCCTAGTTGAGAAACACAGCAAGGAAATGATGCGGCTGATCCAGGAGAAGCGCTCAGAGTACCTTGAAGATGAAGAAGTGATGGAACACTACCCAGCCACACCACCACCACCCCTACCACCACCACAGACAAAGACTGACATTTACCAAGATCCAGATGAATTTGCCGAAGTTGACCAACTTGCTATACAGGTAGGCTAGAATCATTATATTTCATTAGTTTCATTAATAATGGTTCCAACATGCTTGCATATGTTGGCCTCGGTTACCTAATGCTGCTCAGTCTCTAGCTGCCTCTCTGTTCTGTCCCTTATCCCTGAGATAACACACTATGACCTTGTCCTAGGTCTGTTCCAGTCTGCCTCTTGTAACTTTACCCTCAGCTTTCATGCCTCGCACCCTCTGCACCCAGTTTTCATATTCCATCCTCTCCACATGCCCAAACCATCTCAGTCTACCCCTTCTCATCACTACACTAAAACACTCAAGTCCCATCCTTGCTCTCAACAATCCATCACAAAATTTACTGGAACAGGATTAATGCAGTACAGTATTTGTCTGTTTGGATAGCTATTTCTTCTTCTGGGGTCTTACAATAGCATCTGCAGTTCCAGAATATGATTAGCATACAGATTACAGGTAGGCTTCTTTACTCTTTATTTTGTATTTTCTGATGTAGACCAACTTGCTGTACTGGTTTGGTCCATCGCAGAAGATCTTGCATATAATGAGTACAGTAATTGAATGGGTTCTCTTATCTTTATACAAACATGTGATCATAAGGCACAACTACAGAAGAAGAGTATACAAGATGTTGGAGTGCTGTACAATCTAAGTTCATGAGCATCATCCAAGTACTGTAGTGGGCAGGTTATTATCTTTGTGCAGTCATACGAGGACAGTTTCAAGAAAAGGTTATAGGAGTGATGGAACACCACACTGTCACACCACCACCACCACCATCACCACCACCACCACCACCACCACCACCACCACCACCACCACCACCACCACCACCACCATCGCTACCCCACACCACCCCAGCCTAACTTAACCCAACTCAAAGTATCACAAGAGGACCAGAAGACTTAGAGACTTAATGTAACCCAGCCCAGTCCAAACCATTCCACCCCAACCCAACCCAACCCAACCTAACCCATCCCATTCATATGCATTCTAATCAAGCCCAACCCACCCAGCCTTATACTGTTCATGATAGGCTTTCAGGTGGCACATGAGAAGCACAAGACATTTACCAGTACAAGCCTAACATAACCCAACCCACCCCAGACCAACCCAACCCAATTACTGTACAGTACAATATATCCAGTCCAACTCAACTCAAGCTAACTTAACCTAGAAGTAGCTGATAATATATAACCCAATCATTCATATCTTAACAGGTAGCACAAGAAGATCAGAAGACATTTACAGACCTTGTTCGGATGCTGGTGGGTCAGTGCGGCTCAGACGTTGAGAAGGTCCGTACGATCTTCCGCTGGATCACCGTCAAGAATCTTAACTCCATCACATTTGATGACTCCGCCCACGGGGACACCCCCATGGGCCTTCTGAGGGGAATAAAATATGGCACAGAGTCCTATCATGTCCTCTTTAAGCGACTCTGCAGGTGAGCTATGGAGCCTGAGAGTTTTAACTGTGTTTTGTTCTGTGCAACTCAAGTCAGATAACCCATGGGCTTTCTGAGGATCATAAAACATGTCACTAAGTCCTACCACATCCTTTTCAGTAACTTTGCAAGTGAGGGAGTTAATAAGAAGCAGTATTAGGTACTCAGTAGTGTACTTTAATAATACAGTATGCCTGTCAATGGTCTTTTCCAACTTAATATCTTATTTCCACATGAACACCACAATGGTCATTCACTTTGTCATTTGTCTGTCTATCTTTCCATGTAAATCCACATGCTCCTCACAAATAATTCATTTCCACTGCATTTATTCTTGAAAGCAGAGCCACAGCAATTTTTTTTTCTGCCACTGTGCAATGAGAAACTAGCTACCAAAAGACAAAAATCCTAATTAAACTTAACCTAATGGCACTCCCACTCTTTTAGCTATGCAGGTCTCCACTGCGTGGTCATCAAAGGCTACAGCAAATCGGCTGGTTACCAGCCTGGTGTACGGTTTGAAGACAACCGTTTCCGCAATTCGTGGAATGCTGTGTACGTGGCGGGTGCATGGCGGTTCGTGCAGTGCAACTGGGGTGCACGACACCTGGTGAATGCAAAGGAGGTGCCCAAACCAGGAGGAAAGAGCAAGAGTGACAGTCTCAGGTAAGGCTATGTTAGGTTAGGTTAGCTTAACTTAGCTTAGATTAGCTTAAAAGCATTGTAATGCTGATGTGATGTGACTGAAAGTGCTAAAGAAAAATACTTTAAGATGGTTTAACCATGTGGAGAGGATGGAGAATGAGACTGACTAGAAAAATGTATGTGGGTAAGGTGGGGGGAGGAAGAGAGAAGAAGGGGAGACCAAGGACTGGATAGAGGGATGGAGTGGAGAGATATATGGGAGAGGGGTGTGTAAGTTGGTGGGAAGGCACCCAAATAGCACAGGACAGTGCAACATGGAAGTGATTTGTTTGTGGTCACCCCTCACAGGATTAAGGGATTTGACAGTAGATAGGTAAATAGACAGATAGATAATTTTGATAAAATTACCCATATATTTTATTCATGGCCAGGTTTAAAACTAGTTTTACTTTTAGCATTCTTTAATTAACCCATGCAAGATATGGTTATTTCCAGTTCCAAACCTTTTCATTTTTCCTCCTCTCTTTATTGTGAAGCAATTAATAACTAATTAGACACATAGGATACATAGTATAATCAATGATCAGTGCAGTACCATAAACTTCAATCACTCTTGTATTACAGAGTTAAATTATCACTAATTTTTGTTCACTCCCTGTCATTTCATTAACTTAAATTCAATGTTGGATGTGTTTGTGTTTACCTAATCTTTCATTAACCGTAATTTAATACTAAATGTGCTTGTGTTTCCCTAATCTTCGTTCTTTAATATTTCAGACAAGGAATTAATGAAACTGACATTTCTTCCACCTAGTAAAGATTTCCTGTTTATTTTTTCCTCCCTTACAGACATGACTTATAATTCCCATCCACTTCAACCAGAATTTTATCCACTCCCTCCAGAATTATATGGTACAGGGTGGATCCTCCTTGCTGATGCCTAATACAGTACAGCTTCCCAAATCCGATCATCTGATTTCCAGAAACTTCCTCTTTCCAAAATATTTTTTCATGCAATAAAGGGGTGTGGATATCATCAGCCCTCAAATGGTCATTGCATTTTAAGGCACTAGTATTCGTGGACAATTATAACGTCAGATGATATAATACTAATACAAGACACTTATTGCATCTATTGTTCATGATACTGCAGGCTATTTTTTACAGTACATGATTTTTTTTCTAGTTATCATTATGATTCTACTTTTCAAAGCATTTCCTTTTCCATAAAGTCTTTGGAACTAAGCATTATGGATTTGAGAGTTTGTACTGTATTTCAACATAATAGTGTGCCTTAACAACATGCCTCCTTTTTTTTTCCTCTCTCCAAATGCTGACAGCTTACTAACATTGCTGACCTAGAGATGCAACCTGTGAAACTGGGTGCCAAATAATGCATGAAAGTTTGTATAGTTTTCTCTGCATGAAATTCTTAGTTAATAAATATTTTTTTAAATTTTGAATTCAAGACAATGAAACCTGTCTAAGTAGCTGAAGACTATCTACAGTATGTTAATTTGGCTAATTGTGAAGGACAGTAGACTATGTGTGGACGGACATATGCTTCTATCTGATGTTGTAGATTTACAGTATTTTAGACATTACAATCACTGACACAAGGTAGTCTAGTGTATGAAGGCATTGCAACTGGATGGAGCCTGTAAGTGTTTCCATCTGAGGGATGGTTGGGGTTTGTTGCTCACATAATGCCACTAAGGGGTCATTGAGGCTGGTCAACCTTGCCTTAAATGTTGGGACTGCATGGCCTAGCCCTGTTCCTCTATGCTCCTGTTTATATGAGGTACAGTGGGACTAGGTTATAGAGACAGACCATCCTTCCCCTGATAGTTTTTAGAAGCCTGGTGGTCTAGTGGACTGAAGTGCTCCAAATAAATGAGGCCTGTAAGTGTTTCCATATGAAGGTTGATAGTTAGTTTACTGATCACAAAACAAATACAGTATACTCTTCACAATTTGGCCCAGATTGTCATCCTATTGAAGTTCATTTGATGTAGCTCAGTGGCAGAATAGAACAATATTATGGCCCTACATCCTTTCCATAGTACTTCTTCATGACTAGTCATTATTTTCTAATGTTAATCTGTTGCTACAACTCAGCCATTAAAATGGAGAGGTAGCAGTTTTAGGCCAATTTAGAATAACTAGAGTATAATTCCTTGCTTTACTCTTTTAACTTGGCAAGAGATTACTTTAACATTTTCCTTTGCATTAGAACTGAAACTGATTGAAAGAATGAAAACAAATCAGTGAAACTAACACCTGACAAACAACTGAAACTAACTAATGATACTAACACAGGACAAACTGGAAAAAGAAGCTAGTAACATTGACTTTACAGTATACAATACTGTACTATGAACCATACAGCACAAGAGCCAGAAAAACCATACACAAAATATTTTTAGGTCATTGGATTAGGATGTGCTGCCTTCTAAGTTATTTAGCAGCACAGCATTAAATTATCTGACTATTTCTAAATTAGACACACAATGCTGCTTTTTTAAAAATATTCGCTCAGATTTACTAAATATACATAAGACTAAGCATTTTTCTAACTCAGTATCATTATTTTTTAACTTTAGGAATAATATAAATTGCCTATTGCAGCTTGAATTATTTTATTTTGAAATTTAACAATTTTTTAACATGCTAAAAAAACTGATGATGTAAAAATTGGTGCAACATTAGTGAACCGAATTTTGACTTTGTCAATCATATTACCTTTTTTTTTTTTTTTTTTTTTTTGACTGAGTGCCTAACAAAGAAATTTTTTAATGTTCATCACAACTTGTCCCACACATCATACAAATCATATATACATCATACATCACACTGTTTGACAGCACACAACTGAGACAACACACCTACTGTACACTGTGTTGGACTAGTGTTCCCATTGAAGGTGGCCATTTATCCATGCTGTTGCTCTGCTCATTTAAGATGGTTCAGATCATAAATATCATTTATCATATCTATAAACATTACATCATATAGCACCACTGTTAAGAAACTATCACCATCATTACTCCCCACCATCAAGAACACCATCAACAGTATCACCATTATCACTAATGGGATAATGTGGAATCTACTATGGTGTCCCTTTGAAATGGGATGAGAGATGCAAAAATGGCTTCCATCAAGGAACCAAGTCTTTACACTCCATCCTATGCCTTGCTGTGGCAAGGTATTATCCACTGCAAGGAAATGTTGAGTTACTACTCAGGACAGCCCTGCAGAGGAGATTGTTTACCTGCAGTTGATGAGTCTATTTGGCCAGACAGACTGGGGTTGCTTTACTACTTCTACTACAACAACTTCTACGTCTACTACTATTACTATCTATATTACTACTTCTGCTACTACTACTACTACTACTACTACTACTACTACTACTACTGCTACTGACACCACTGCCACTACAGTAGCATCAGCATTCTCTGGTCTTAACCATCACTGTAGTTCCTTTAGTATTGTAGTACAGTAGATGTTGTAGCTACCACCACCACCACTACCAGCACTACCATCGTTGCCACCACCATCGTCACCGCTACCACCATTGCTGCCACCACTAACTCGGCTCTCTCACAAAACAGGGACTCTGGCCGTACTGGTGGCAGGAGCAATAACCTAAGGTCTGTAGTTACGCATTTCTTACCCCTTCGCTTATTTGTGTCTTATATTTCACTCCCATCCCTTCCCCTGTTATCCTTTCCTTATTGTATTATGCTTCCCTTCATTTGCTCTTCCTTCCTTATTCTATGTTTTGTTAGACTTCTTCTTTTATTCTTTGCTTAAGGTCTGTACTCATGCTTCTTTGCTTAAGGCCTGTACTCATGCATTTCTTGCTCGCTTTAATTGTTTCTTATATTGTAGCAGCCATGGCTCAGTGAGTTTGAGCTCTCTGACCGAAGGGTTGGAGGTTCAAATCCACCCAAAGGTCATTGGTAGACATCAGGAAGGGCATCCGGTAAGTGCTACATGCTCCAAAAAACCAAAGTCCCCTACCAAAGGGCAATGCCTTAGCCTTTATCACAAAGAGGGGACATGGCATAAAAAAATAAATAAATAAAATAAATGAATAAAATAAAACTGTATATCCCTTGCTTTCCTCCCTCTGTTTCTTTTCTTAATCTTTTTTTTTCCCCTCCTCCTTCATTCACTGATTCTTAGTGTCCATTTTTTTCACTAACTTCTATACCTCTGTCCTTTGCATCCTCTGTTTTCCTCACTCCTCCTTTCATCCTTCATTTTCTTGTGTATTTTAATTGCTTCTTTTCCTCTGTTCTTTGCTTACATGTGTATCCTGTTTTGAGAGTTTATATATGTGTCTGTATCCATAGTTTCATTTGCTTCATTATTTGTTTCCGAGTGTTTCTTCTTTACTAGTTTCCTCGGTCCTTTGTTTATTTGTGTATCTCATTTAGGTGTATGTTTGTTGTAGTATTCTCTCTCTCTCTCTCTCTCTCTCTCTCTCTCTCTCTCTCTCTCTCTCTCTCTCTCTCTCTCTCTCTCTCTCTATGTTGCATTGTTAATCTCTGTTCTCTCTCCAACCCTTTCCTGTAAACTCAGAGTGCAATACCTTAATATTTTTACCTTAACTTGGCCCAGATTTTTCCTTTTGGGGCTTATTTCATGCAGTTCAGTGTCAAAAAAAGACAATACAGAAGCTCTATACCTTTTCTATAATGCTTCTTTGTGAGAAGCACTAATGTTGATATACTGTTACAACACAGCATTCAAAATGGAGAGATGCCAATTTTGGGCCAAATTAAAGTGAAGAGAGTATAGTACCCTTTCTTCCTTTGCCTGTGTATTTTCCTTGAATTTTACTATAATATCTATTTGACCAAAAATTTAATACGATTCCAGGCATACTGTACCTCACAAAATTTCAGCCACCATCAATAATATGCTTAGATTGCTTTTAATTCTTACTTTTCTTGACAGGACAGTACTTATTATTGGCTTCCTATTGCAATCTTACCTTCATTGGGTCCAAGAACTAAATTATTCACTTCACTTACAGACCAAATCACAACACAAGCACCAAAATTATCATTGTAGTAATTGAATGCTGAGGGTGGAGTTATGAAAGCCAGACCAAAAAAGACCTGGGATGGGGTGACAGAGTGTGACTTCAGGGATAGGGGGCTGAATATTGAGGCTGCTCGAGATCACTCAGCAGTGGATGGTATGGTAGCCTGTTTCAGTTTCAAGCTGTTACCATAAGTTTCTTTATATGGAGAAGGAAGCTGGTTTAATAAAAAGTTAAATGTATAATGCTGCCTACAGAGGGATGACTTCAGGAAGTATAGTAGTAATGTATAATACAACTGCTGCTTATCTGGAACTGTCTTGCTTTGTCTGTATTTCACTCCACCTGTGGTCTCCAGTCTTTTGCAATGTGTCCAGCATCTCAAAATGAACAGATCTTGAATCTGTCTTTCTTTTTTAGTTTTCCTTGGAGGGAACAGTTATTGTGGGCTTCTAGCATTGTGTTTCTTCTTCCTTGTATTTAAAAAAAAAAAAAAAGCTACTGGTGAGATTCCAGTCTACTATAAGGTATCTAAGCTTAATCAAAATTGTTTTTAGCACTTGTCCCCCAAAGATGTTTTTCATAATCCAAACAGAATAATCTGGTATTACCCAAAATAAGATATATTTCCTTGCACCTCACTGTGGGAAGGAGCCTGGTTTGACCCTGGTGAGGTGTTGTCCACCACAAGGTGGTGCTACATCCCTACACAGTGTATGTATTGTACTGTATCTGTAGGTCCAACTCTGGTGAGGCAGTGTCTACCACAAGGGAGCACTGGATTTCTACACAGTGTATGTCCTGTTCTATACCTGTAGGTCTATCCCTGGTCAGGTGCTGTCCATCACAGAGGGCCAATGAATCCCTACACAGTGTAGGTAGTCTACTAAATCTGTATAGTGGCCTCACAGAAATAGTTGCCTAACTGTGGTCGATGGGTCTGTTCAACCAGACAGACTGGGGTTAAGCAATAACAGCAACACCATCTCCGAACAAACTATGAAAGACTGCCTCAGGCTGAAGACACTCAGAGGATTTCTAAAGTGGAGTAAATGTGTCTGGGATCATCCACAATGCAGTACTCTGGACTAAATCAAGACGATGAAGAATGAGAGACTGGCTAACAGGGGCACCATAGCAGCCTTCACATCACCCAATTATTTGGTTATATGGTTACCACCCAGTGCTGTAAATGGTTTCCTGGATTACAGGAAACCACTAGACTTGTCAGAGTAGAGCCACCTGAAGTGGAAGAGGAGTATTAAAAAGTGACAGGAAGGAAAGGGAGAAGTAGGAAGAGTGGAGATAGAATGAGAAAGAGGAAGGAAGAAGTAGGCAGCACTACATCAAGTGTGTGTATGATGGTTGCCACCACTCACTTGATGTAGTGCTGGCTACTTCTTCCTTCCTCTTTCTCATAACAACACAAGCAGGAATCAGTATGGAACCTATGTCCCTGTTTCAGATACGAGTATGACGACCACTACTTCCTCACTGACCCCAAAGAGTTCATTTACGAGTTCTTCCCACTGCAACCTGAGTGGCAGCTGCTGAAGGCACCCATCAGTCTACACGAGTTTGAGGAACTGCCCTTCGTACGCTCCCTGTTCTTCCGCTACGGCCTCTACTTCCCCGATGAGCACACCAAGTCTGTTATGTATACTGATTCAACAGGTATGTCTGCTTTTCATCTGTCCATGTGCACACAATAGATGTCTGATCATTTGTATGGTATGTCTTGAGAAACTGCCCTTTGTACACTTTCTGTTCTTCTGTTGTGGCCTCTGCTTCCCCAGTGATCACACCAAGTTCTGTTATGTACATTGGTTCAACATTATGTAAGCTTCTCATCTGTCCATGTGCATGTAGTCAAAATCTGATCAGCTGTAAAGTATGTCTTGAGGAACTGTCCTTTGTTTTCTCTCTGTTCTTCAACTACAGACTGTACTTCCCCAATGAGCACATTAAGTCCATTATGTACACCAATTCAGCAGGTATGTACATTTTTTATCCCTTCTTGTACATCAGTTGCCTTTAGGTCACACAAGATAGTGATATAATATACAAATACAGTATCTGTCATGGGCAGGAAACATCCAGCCACAAGAAAACAGAGTCCAAGCTGAGATTCACACATTGTTACAAATCCTATTACACATCTTATATTTCTTTTTTTCCCAACAGTTTCCAGCAACTGTTAGGAAGTAATTGGCTGCTTTTGGTACTTGGTTTACCTTCCAGTCCACAGAAAACATTACCTGTACCATGGCCAACCTCTATATGTGTTGAAAACTCTTAAAATTTTGCTGTCAAGGTCTACATTTATCATCAATCTTGTATCCTTCCTGGACCAAATTGTGAAAATGAGACTAAAGGCAGCATTGATAGAGGCAGACTTCATGTGGTATGAAAGAGAGTAGAACAGTGTACTGGTGAAAGAGGAGGAAGAGGAAGAGGAAGGTCTGAGAGTGACAGTAGTGTGTGAAGACAAGGTAACCTGGAGGCATTTCTCTCTCAGCCATTGATGATGATGATGATGATGACTAATTTCACACATTTCCACAGGTGCAGCCACCATTAGGATCGGGATGCCCAGCAACATGCAGTCCTCTCTTATATTCCACTACAATCTCAAACTGTACGACTCAGAGAAGGACCAGTACGACAGTGTCTCACTCAAGCGATTTGTTATGCAAGTCAGTAAATTTATATGAGTAATAGGACATGTGAACAGAATGGAGAATCAAAGACTGACAAGGAGAGTGTATGTGAGTCAGGTGGATGGGGAAAGGGGAAAGGTGATACCAACAATAAGATGGAGGGATGGGGTGGGGAGGTGTATGAGAGAGGATGGTGTGAAGTGAAGGTGGAGAGAGGGGAGAGACCGAGGATAAGATGGAGGAATGGGGTGGGGAGGTGTATGAGAGAGGGGAGTGTGAGATGGAAATAGGACAGCGTGACAGTAGAAGACAGGTCTCGTTTCATATATTTTCCTCACCTTTCCTGCAGTGTGTGGCAAGTCAGCTTATGGTCCTCTGTGTCTATATCATGTGCTCGGATGCTAATGGTGACTATTTTTCTAATAATATCACAAAAAGATACCCTTCCTAACTTTAACAGTAAAACCTCACTATTTTAAACACTATTTGATATTTGACTACATCAAACAGCCTTCATACATATCAGTTAGAAGGTCAATTTGTCCAGGTGATGTGGCTGCCAGACTGAGCAGAAGGTAAATAAAGAGTATTAACTGGATATCTTTTATGCTCTGTTGTCTACTCTGATTGAAAATATAAATGTATTTAAAATTATCTAGACAGTATTGCAGTACACATCATAAAGCCACACAAAATTGATATGAAATTGTGAAAACATGTAATTCTGTTAGGGGAATGGAATGCTGGTGATAGGGAGAGCTGGAGCTCCTTTCACTAGCTACCTAATCATCCCCCCTTGCTGACCTTTTCAGTGTGACAGTAACATGGAGAGTAGACCAGCATGCTCTCCCAAACATTTCCTCTAACTATCATATGCACTACACCACAGGCACTTTACATATCACACAACGTATCCCACTACGTTACAGGGGTTGACGCCAGCAAGGGCATGCGGCCAGAAAACTTTGCCCCCGCTACCTAGTGGCGGACTTTCGGGGGGAGGCTTGACAGGGGTTCCGCCGGCATAGATCACAAGTCCGGGGCGAGATGGGGCTCGAACCTGTGCTAGAGGGTACAGGGCATTGTGGTTCCCAGGCTGCCGCTTCCGCTCAATAAAGAGGGGCCCCAACCTGGGAGTAGCGCCCCAGGAGGCTGCCCTATCAGTGGGTGTATAATGGCGGGGCAGTTGCAGTGCCAAGGCGAGCTTGGAGGGTGTCCCTGCAGGTGTCCTGGCAGGGTGCCCCAAGGCCACTACCACAGCCACTAGTAAGCTGGTGGGCTAGGGGTCCCAGATCCATTGCCTGGACCTAGGACTGTACAGTGGGCTGGGCCTTTGGAATGTTTACCCCCCTTTATCTTACCGACTATGACTAAGTACAATAACAAGTATCAAAGCAAGCCTGAGGACAGCAAATCACCCAGGGGGTTTAGGGTGGGCTCATGGAATGTGGGAAGTTTGAGGGGAAGAGCGGGGGAAGTTGTTGAGGCATTTAGTAGGAGGTGGGTGGATGTGGCTTGTTTGCAGGAAGTCCGGTACAGGGGTGGATCAGCCAGAAAGATGGCTGGGAAGGATTGCTATTATAAGCTGTTTTGGCAGGGGGGAACTGACGGATATGGGGGTGTGGGTGTGTTGGTTGCGGAGAAATGGGTGGAGTATGTCATGAATGTCATGAGAGTAAGTGATAGGATAATAGTAGTGAAAATTTTGATCGGACGGGTGATTGTTTCAGTTATATCAGCATATGCTCCGCAGGTAGGATTGGATGACGCAGAGAAGGATAGATTTTGGGATGATTTAATACGTGTAGTAAGTGGTATGGGTGATGATGAGGTAGTGGTTCTGGGAGGGGATTTAAATGGTCATGTTGGTGAAGCAGCTCAAGGTTATGAAGGAGTCCATGGAGGATGTGCATATGGTGTGAGGAATGCAGAAGGGGAAAGAATACTCGAGTTTGGGGAGGCTATGGACATGATTGTGTGCAACACACATTTTAGAAAAAGAGTGAGTAGATTGATTACGTACGAGTCCGGGGGAAATAGTAGTCAGATAGATTATTTTCTGGTCAGGAGGGTTGATAGGAGATTAGTGAGGGATGTTAAAGTTATAGGAAGCGAGGAGTGTGTGCAGCAGCACAAACTGTTGATTTGTGACATGGTGCTTAAGGAACGAATGACGAGAAGGAGGACATATGTACCTAGGAGGAAAATATGGAAGCTGGGAAACCAATCAGTAAGGGATGCCTTTTATAGTGAGATGAGGAGAGTGGTGGCTGAACAGGAAGCCGTAGATAGAGACGTTAATGAACAGTATAGAGCCCTTAAGAACAGCCTCTTGAGAGTTACCGATGCAGTGTGCGGTTGGACAGGGGGCCCACCAAGACATAAAGTGACTTGGTGGCGGGATGAGGGTGTAGAAGCTGCAGTTAAGGAGAAAAGAAGGCTTTTTCAGGAATGGAAGAAGGGTGGTAACAGGGAGTACTTGGCTGCCAAGCGCAGGGCTAGAAGAGAGGTATACAGGGCGAAGTCTGAGTCACAGAGACTTTTACTTGATAATCTAAATCATGAAGGAAGGAAAAATATGGTTTTTAGGGTGGCAAATCAGGTGAAGAGAGATAATCGGGACATTGTAGGCGAGCAGTGTGTGAAGAATGATGAAGGAAGGGTAGTGGTGAACAGTGAGGATATTAAAGATGCATGGAGAGAGCATTATAGCCGGTTGTTGAATGAGGAGTTTGATTGGGATAGGGAAGGTTTGGAGCCAGCTGATCCGGTGTTTGGGCCTTGGCCTTTGATTGACGCTGCTACTGTGAGTGAGGCAATAGGCAGGATGCGGGTGGGGAAGGCGGCAGGTGTGTCTGGGTTGACTGCTGAAATGTTGAAGGCCTCAGGAGATATTGGGGTGAGGTTAGTCACTGACCTGATAAATAGGATTATATATGAGAGTGTGGTCCCAGATGATTGGCTGAAGAGTGTAATTGTAAATGTGTACAAAGGGAAGGGTGATGCCCTGGAAAGGGGAAATTACAGAGGTATAAAGCTCTTAGATCAGATAATGAAAGTAATGGAGAGAGTTCTAGAAGGTATGATTAGAGAAAGAGTGAATATCACTGAGATGCAGTTCGGGTTTATGCCAGGCAGGGGGACCACTGATGCCATATTCATTGTTCGACAGCTTCAGGAAAAATATATTGGAAAGAAAAGGGAATTGTATTTTGTTTTTGTTGATTTGGAAAAGGCCTTTGACAGAGTCCCTAGAGAGGTGGTGAAGTGGGCAATGAGAAAGCTGGGATTGGAAGAGTGGCTGGTTAGGGTGGTTATGGCCATGTACGTGGGTGCTCGCACCCAGGTAAGAGTGAATGGAGTTTTGAGTGATGAGTTTCCTGTGAATGTTGGTGTGCATCAGGGGTCAGTTTTGAGTCCCTTGTTGTTTATCATGGTGCTTGAAGCCCTCTCACGTGACTTCAGAGATGGACTCCCATGGGAGATGTTGTATGCTGATGATTTGGTGTTGATTGCTGAGAATGA